>JTDE01007429.1:0-13780 GCA_014338405.1 Paragonimus skrjabini miyazakii | reverse complement strand
TGTCAACTTAGGCAGGCTTGAGACGATCGATGCTCACAGTAACGTGCTTTCCAGAATGTTCGATGGTGGAGACCTTGTCCGTTCGAGAGATCACTTTAAAAGGACCACCGTGAGGTGGTCAAAGTGAGCGCCGAACTGCGTCACAACGAACGAAGACGTGAGTGCAAGTCGTCAAGTCCTTGTTGAGTTGTTGAGGCCAAGAATGTTGTCGAGTAGGAGTGGCACGGAGTGCTTCGATATGTGATTTGAGACGGTGTGCGTAGTTCGTCAGATCTGTTACAGCTTTTGTGTTCTGGTTGAAAAGATCACCTGAGCGACGTAGTGTTGTTCTGTAGACTAATTCAGCGGTGGAACATTGTATGTCTTCCTACAGTACGGATCCGATGCTCAGTAAGGTGAGTGGTAAGCGCTCTGTCCAACTCTGTGTCGACTGCGCCCTGAGTGATGCTTTCAACTGTCGGTGAAAACGTTCAACAATCCCATTAACAGCAGGATGGTATGCAGTTGTCCTGATGTGGTCACAACCCAACAGATGGGTCAAGTCGCGGAAGAGGGCTGACTAGACTTGCGAACCTCGGTCGGTAGTGACAAACAATGGGACGCCAAAATTGGTAATCCAATGTTCGAGGAACGCTTTGGCGACCGTCTGAGACGAAATATCGCTAAGAGGAACAGCAACAGGCCATCGTGTAAATCTGTCGATGCATGTAAACAGGAACGTTTTACCGTTTGATGGGGGTAATGGGCCAACCAAGTCAACATGAACGTGAGAGAAACGTGCGTCTGGAGTTGGGAAATTTCCAGGGGAGGTGATGGTGTGGCGATGTACCTTGCTCCTCTGGCAATGAAGGCATGACTTAGTCCACCAGCGCACATTTTTGTTCATATTGGGCCAAACAAAACGGGCAGCAATTAGTTTGAGCGTGGCGCGGACACCAGGATGGGACAAAGAGTGCAAATGGAGGAAAATGGGTCTACGAAGAGAAGAGAGTAGGGTTGGACGTGGGATGCCTGTGGAAGTATCACACACAATAGTGGACTCGGGAGAAGGTAAGGGGATACGGGAACATTCGAAAGGTGAGATGCAAATGGATGGAAAAGCGGGATCTGACCTTTGAGTTTTAGCGATTTTCTCGGGACTTATGTCATACAGGTTAGAAACAGCGTTAGCGTGTAGCCTGGAGAACGCATCAGCAACCACATTGGAGTTTCCGTCAATGTGTCGGATATTTGTTGTGAACTGGGCCATAAAATCAAGATGGGGAATTTCGCGCGGGGAATATTCGTCTCGATTCGCGTTAAAGGCGTAGATTAAAGGCTTATGGTCTGTAACATGGTGAAATTCCTTCCTTCTAACAGATGACGAAAATGTCTAATGGACAAATAGATAGCAAGGAGCTCACGACAAAAAGTGCTATAATTCGCCTGCGCAGGTGATAGCTTCTGTGAATAAAATGAGATCGGTCGTAAATCGTCGCCGACGCATTGCTGAAGCACTGCACCAACAGCATGATTGGACGCATCTGCCGTGAGGATCAGATGAGCGGTCGGATCTGGATTGAAGTGAGTGACGGTCGTTGCGTCGCTGAGTGCTTTCTTCACGTCGTTGAACGCTTGTAGCGAATCAGGACTTAAAATAATGCCCTTTTTAGAACTACGGAGTAGATCGATTAATGGTTTCAAAAGCTGTGAGCAGTGAGGGATAAAACGACGATAATAGTTAACAATTCCAATAAAACGTGAAAGATTTTTAATGGAGTCGGAAATGGGATATTCTTGAAGCGCTTGCACTTTGGTGTCCAAGGGTTTGATGCCACTTGCGTCTATAAAATGTCCAAGAAATTCGAGAGATTAGACGCCAAAAACGCGCTTTGGTAAATTGATGGAGATGCCGTATTCATTCAGGCGTTCCAGTGAAACACGAAGATGTATTTCATGTTCTTCGGGAGAACGACTGGCTACCAAAACCTCATCGAGGTAAACAAAGACAAAATCTAGACCACGTACAGTTTGATCCATGAAACGCTGGAATGTTTGAGCTACATTTCGAAGGCCGAAGGGCATTCGAAGGAACTCGTACAAACCAAATGGAGTTGTTATCGTAGTCTTTGGAATGTCTTCTTCAGCGACGGAGATTTTATATTATGCACGCACCAGGTCGATTTGAGAGAAAATGCGCCTAGAATGGAGAGTCAGAGAAAAGTCATGAATATGGGGAATGGGATAACGGTCGGGCACGGTAGCATTGTTGAGTGCTCGAAAATCACCACATGGTCTCCAATCGCCTGGTGTTTTCTTGGGGACCAAATGTAAGGGGGAAGACAATGCGCTCTTGGACGGGCGGATAATAACAAGTTGAAGCATGTGGGCAAATTCCGCTTTAACAATCTTCAGCTTTCCGGGGGGAAGACGCCTGAGGCGGGCGGCTACTGGTTGTCCTTTGGTCACTACGGTATGTGTCACGTCGCGCTTTAGAGAATGCGGGTGATACGACGGACTGATGAGCTGTGGGTATTGTTGGATCAGCTGAGAATATTTTGAGGGCTTTGGTACTGCCATATGGATTCCGATGGAATTCATGTTGGATAATTTACCCTTAGCACTCAAGGAAGTCAGGCTGCCCAAAAGCGTGTGGTGCTGAATATCGACCAAGAGACCAAAATGAGATAGGAAATCGGCACCCAGAATTGCGGTCTGAACGTCTGCCACCAAACAAATCCAGCGGAATTGACGTCGCAGTCCAAGGTCAAGGGTGAGTGAACGTCGACCGTACGTTTGTATCGGTGTTCCGTTAGCTGCTTGTAGGGAGAAAATAAGCTGACAACGTTGGCGGTCGCCTGTGGCGCATGGGATCAAGCTTACCTCAGCACCGGTGTTGACTAGGAAATTGTAGCCTGTAGATTTGTCAGGAATGTAGAGTAGGCGACATTTGGAGGAGACACCGGGCACAGCCGTCGCCATCACTGGCCGGTCACTGCGTTTCCCTGTGGTGTTGGTGAGGTGGTAAAGGCGCAAGGTTGAGCGCACTTCTTTGCTCGGTTACCAAACGTATAGTGATACCAACAATGACCATGGTCTTCGTGTGCTGGTGCTGTCGGACGTCGAGGAGGGGTTTTAGATCGGCTGCGTGGTCTGTGCGATCGAGAGTGCAGGCTGCAAACCAGTGACTTGACCTGTTTGGTCAAACATTGTACTTGATGACGCAGGTCATCATAAGGCTGGCTGATAACTGTGTTCATCGGCTGGAAATTACGTTGAACATCCAGCATTTGGTCGGCTGTCTCCGCAAGCTCCTCTATAGACACAGCACTGCTGAACGTAGCAAAAATCTCACGAGTCGACGATGGTAGATTTTTCATCCGCAACTGTCGAAAAATGGTGTCGTCCATCTTTCTGCCTCCAAGAAGCCGCTTCATGCGTCTTAGTAGTTGGGATGGCTTGCGATCACCTAGCTCCATTTCAGAAAACAGTTGGTCTAGCTTCCGCTGTTCAGAAACACCCACTCTGCTAATTAAGGCGTCTTTCAGTTTATCGTACGGTTGGTCTTCAGGCATGTTGTCAATAAGATCCGAGACTTCTTCCGCGATCTCGGTCTGGAAGGACTGAACTATGTAGGAGTACATCATGGTTTGTGACTTAATGCGCCTCGTTCGAAAGAGAGCTTCAACCTGTCCAAACCAGAGACGAGGGTTGTTGACTCCAAATTCAGGCAATGTAATGTGCACGGATGCGGTCAGCTGCTCGGTTGAATCGTCGTAGTCGGACATGGTAACGGAGGATACTTTTAACATACAAAATTAATGGGGTAGTGAACACGTTAACGCTTGAGATGGTCGAACAAGACAACAAGAAAGAGAAGTAAACACAACTCGGAGGTACTAAGAGTTTGTTGACTTATGACGATGGAAAAAGGTGAGGAAAGGTTGACTATGTCGGGACCCACCAATTTTTAGTGGTCAGGACTATTTAACAACATCCTGGCGTTGTTGAACCGTCTCTTTGGCCAGTTCAACCCTAGTTGTATTCAGCGTCCTTATATCAGTTTCGTTCGACCGCATCTGGATAATAGAACTGTAATCTGGGCACCGCATTTTCAATAAGACCAGTTGCTCCTGGATACGTTACAACATCGAGGCCTTCAGGCAGCCCGGGTTCTCAAATCTAGGCTATACGAAGATAGGCTTAAATCTTCGAACGTGTACTTCTTAGAGTACCGTCGACTTAGTGGTGACTTGGTACTGACCTTTTTGATTATGCGGTCTCCGGTTCATGCTTGCCAACTGATGCTCAGCAGGGAGAGTAGCGTAATGCTGAGGAGCCACCCTCTAAAACTAGAGGTCCAACATAGCAGACTAGAATGCAGACGTAGCTTTTTCTCATTGCGCGTTTGCAAGGCTTGGAATTCTCTACCAGACCATGTTGTTTCTGCTAGCTCTAGCAATTTTCAAGGCTCGCCTTAATCAACATCTATTGCATTAGTTCATGTTCTGCACCTCTTTTCCCTATTTAAGCTTGTTGCTGAGTACCTTGAGATTCTACGCATAGAGATATGGAATTTTCAAAAGCTCCAGCTTCCTACTTCCGTTCACGTCCCCATTGAACCCATTGAACCATTCTTCTTGGAGCAACCTCAACTCCAGAAGCTTATTCGCTAAGTTTGAAATGTTGGTGTACATGGTGTAGTGATAACCCTGGTGTGCCTGCTGTACGATGTGCAAAATTCTTTCCAAAATCCTAGTTATGTTGTACATAGGATCTTAAGGATATTTATCTGCCTGCTGCATGCATTCGCGTTTGATTGTTTGCGTACTTGTCGGCCTATGCGCGCCGATGGCGCCATGTAAACTCTTCCGGCTTGTGCGCGCGCTCGACTATCGGATCCTCAACCTCTGTAACTACCTTCGCGTGCCGATCCGTTTAGCCCTGATCGAGACCTATTGTAACTATCACCAGAGGAATTAAAATGTCGATGAGATACCGGCCATGAAAATTTGTCTCACATGGCTCATGCCCCCTCACTCATTCTGGCAGATGCAGACGACAACATTGTACATGCATTAAAAATTCGTATGGTGGGACAAAAGAAACTCGTCATGTTTCCAGAACTTCATATCCTGTCGGCCAACTCGCTTCTCAAACCAGATATCCTTATATTTAAAGACGATGCAACACTCGGTGTCGATGTAATTAATTGTGAACCGTATAGAATGGAAACCATAGTTAGTTTGGAGAAAGATAAGTACTGTTCTCAAGGAATTGTTTAGTACACTTCTGCTTTCCTCCGCTGGCTGAATCAACTTTTCACAAAACGTCCCAGTGTCCCATCGTAATTAATAACAGAGGTTCCAGGCATCCGCAATCACACAAATCCTTTCAACATATGGGTTTTTCAAAGTGTGAAGTCACAGACATTTGTGTGGCATATATTCGATGCTGTCTCGAAATATTTCATAAATATATGTGAGGTACCTAGAATCCCTATGACACAAACATTATCGGAGATCATTCGGAAAAAAAGGATTTTGGTATTTATCTCGCTAGTGTTCTCAGGGATTTGTACTGTAATTTTTGCCATGCTCCGGTAAAAAAAATTCTGGTAGACTTAGCTTATTATCTGCTCTTTTCGATAAAAAGTTTTTGGAAAACAATCTTGTCAACTGATAACAATAAGTGGATTCCGATACACAGAGATGTGGTTGGTAATGTCCAACCTTACAGTTTTTCCGTTATCCATACTTACATTTCGTTTTTACACAGTCATTTTAATCTTATTAATCCAGTATTGTGACGTATACAGTTCATTGTTACCAGTAATATAAACTATGTATGTACCTGTTTGTGTTCTCCCCTTTGAGTACTCTTATTTGAAAATGCATTTCTTCGCCAATAATGGGAAGATTGTTTACATTGTCACCTATTTATTATACATGATGAAAGCAATTGATAGAACAAGGACTAACCTACGAAGCCTTTCTGCCGATCGCATCAGTAGTCTTTCAACCTTCGACCTTTTGTACGAAGACTATTGTCAGACGAAATCTTTTCCCAACACTTACCACTGTCTACGCCTTAAACTGATAACTTACAGAGCCCAACAGATCTCATTTCCGATTATCCACTTCCGTTGTTTTATAAGCGCTACATTTTGGAAACTTTTTCATCGATTTTAGAAGTGCTTAACCTCTAATTGACAATATCATTTGGTTGATTAAGCTAATTAAAATGATTAATTTCTGAACAATTTGTGATCACTGAGTAACTCTGTTTATAGTAACGCTACCCTTCTGGGTTTGGAAACATCTTGAAACTATATCAATAAGTTATAAACTTGTTGGTATTGTAAATAGGTTAGATCGTAGTAACCAATCTAGTCCGGGGACGGTAGACCACAGGTAGGGAAAAACGAGATGATATAACATGCTTCCTAAAAGTGCTTGTCCTCAGTTTTTGTGCGCAATCTGCCAGCAACGAATCAGAAGTCAGCGATTGGGAAGATAACGAGCCACACATTTCCAAATCGTAAGGAAGGGTATTTGATTTTAGCCTACTCTGAGACTGACGGCGATGATCTGTGTCTAAAATGAACGTACAAATATAAAAATACAGAAAACCTGCCAAAGTATAACTGTGAGAAGACCGAATTACCTTTCCCGAAGTGTAGTCTAGTTCGGTTCAAGTACTCGATTCTACTAAGATCGAACACATCATTAACCGAGAAGACAGCTGAATAAATTCTTGCTCAGACAGACGTAAAGTCTGTCGTAAGCAAAGCATCGCATACTGTTGTTAAATTTGATTTAACACTCCGTATGATAAGCGGTGATGTAAGTTTGTGTATAAGATGTGCATGCAAAGAATTATAAAATATCTCTCGGTCAGTACAATAAGTCAACTGTACCTAGATATGGGTTAAAGACATTACCGCTTTCAGCTTTGGGACACATCTGTGGTACTAACGCTCGGGCTGCTGTTGATCTTGACAAGGATTCACGAAGAAGTAGTACTAAGTGGGTGCCGATGTATTAGGAGAGACAGAAGAAATAAAAGGCGAAGAAAACTATGGAACTTTAGTCAAGCGAGAACGACCAGCCAACAACCTTGTAGATACGGGCTTGCCAGTGACTGGGATTGCGATAACGAAAGTGTGGTCATTGTCACCTTAAACTTCCTTTGAAGGTACTAAGTGAATAATACACAAATCATTTGTGCTACTTAATCAGCTCAGCGTAATCTGCACGTCTTCTGTAAAAAGCACGATCGAACTGTTGAATAAAGTGAATCGAGACAAGTGAAAAACAAGACGAAAATAAAATCGACATCATCACTCGGATACGCTATTAAAACCATCAGTAAGCTTATGAAGAAGGTCAATGGAGGGCTCAAAGCCCGATTATCATATTGGTCATCCATCCATCTATACACACCAGTTTGATCAATCCGAAACAAACCGCCAGGTACTGTAGAGAACATATTTAGTCAGCCTGTTTACAGTGTTATTCAGTCTTCGTCACTCCGATGAATTTTGAGACCATGCAATCCCATGCTGTTCAAAAGCACCGCACATTTCCAGATCGAATTCGCAACTCCTGTTTGACGTTCGATCAACCAGCGTGGAATCCCTGATTATGTCCCATAATTCAAGTTCATTTACAAAGGTGCCTCGCAAAGGAGTGGAATGTGTTTGAAACCGATTAAGAATCTATAGTATAACAAAACTTGCAAGTTCTCCGTCATCTTCATCATCACCTTAAACAGCAATACATCAATGGTTAGCATTGATGCTTAGCTGCCACACAACCACGAAGCCGTGTATAGAATGAAAGATAGGGAAAAAGAAGTGGACGAGAATGGACCTAATTACTAAAAACGCCTGCGTCTATGTTCAAATATTCAACATCGAAGTGCCTACAACCTGCAAACGAACAACCGGGCAGTAGATGAAAGTAAGACGTCATAAGCATGATAGCTTCCTCACGGCTTCCACTCACTTCATTGACAACTCGGCCAGAAAAAGAAAACATCCAACCCAATGAGCCCGATTAGCCTTCATCTCATTTAACGTCTGCAGCCACCGACTCTGTGAGTCGCGAGGGCCCCAGACATGGAGATGCACCCGATCTACAGTAACCAACTATTTAGTGGACAATTTCATTTGTCTACGCCAGGTGATCATCTGTCCACCTCGTACCTTGCGCCAGTCGGCCGCATCGTCGGTGTGGCAAATGACTACCTGGCATTCTTAGTACGTCTGTGCAAATATAGTGACTGAATAAAGGAACTCGTTTGACAATCAGTACCAAATACTCGCTTCTTAATCTCCCCGATTCATATTCGTTGATGTCATTCAACGCGAGAGGTCGAACGCAGACATCAGTAATCAAATACCTGAAGACGATTCACGTCTTCTACCCTGACCAGCTAAGTTTCGCAGTCATGGAGTACTGCAGCCCTCTCTGACGCCTTATATACGCAATCTGCACGCATCCGAGAGATGTTCCTCTGTTGCCAGAGGTGTCTCATATTAGCGAACACCAACTTGATTTTAGAGATACACGTTTCTATTTCATTCCTTTCACCTCCGCCACCGCTGCTACAGCTTCCCAGGCACAATAGTCTTAATGACTTCATTAACTAACAATAAATCTATGTAATCACAGTAATCTCAAAGTACTTTGTATTTTGAGATTGCAAAGCGCAGCCCGAAGCATTTAGCAGAACTTAAAATATTTTTCATCCTTATTTGCACTGCTTGGAAATTGTCAAACAGCAACATAGTTTCATCAGTAAAATCAAGATCAGTCAGTCTTCTATTGGCTAGGTGATTCACGCTGGCATTTTGTGATCGCCGGAGACTATTGTGATGAAAATCTACTCGATTCACCGCCTATCCAAACCCCGACACAACAAGAGTTCTAACAAGGGACCAATCCAAACGTCGCGTTGAAGATACTGCATCAGGATTGGACAACCCGTCTCAGTGTTATGCCTTCTGTTATTCGCTTATTTCTTTGTTCCGTATTGCACCAATTAACATTCAGTTTGTCACTTTGTATGTGTCCATATGATCAGCCAATGAGTGACTATGATTTCTTTAATACTGTTGTACATCCATAAATTCGGCTTATTGTCTCACGAATATGAACTGCTTACTGCAACCAGTGCGAGGTCTTCTGCTTATTACTTGCGTGGGGGTTTCAATTCTAGTACGATTTCAAGGGCTATTCGAAGTCCCTAATTCCGAGTATTACAACTATCCACCGTTATTTCATGTACTACAAAATTAAATTAAAATGGTGAAAGTGAACAGCCTTGACGTACCCCATTCCTAGTGCTCAAACCGTCAGACAGTTCACTATACACCGTAACCTGATCTGAAGTATGTTCACATACTTGGTCGGTACACCAATGCGTTCAAGCGACCCCAACAGTGTGGATCGATCCACTGAACCGAACAAACATTTATAGTCGAGGAATACGGCGATTATTGGCCGGCGGTACACATGACGCTGTTCCAGAAAGGGGCGAAGAATTTTGATCAATACATCCCCGCCCCGTGAGAAATCCTGTCTGTTCTTCCTTAATATTTGCCTCTCTAGATGCAGTGAGTCGGCGAAGTGTAATGACTGCCAGAACCCTAGTAATGAATGGGGTCAAATTAACTTCCCTATGGTTTTACCATAGCCCCTGATACCTGAATATGGCAACTATTATTGTGTAACCCCAGCACGTTAAAATAACTGAGTCAAGGTTTCTACTAACGCCTACCCACTTTCTTTAAAAGTGTTTAGTAATCTACTTTGTTGCTGGTGCTTTACTCCTGGCGCAGAATTGGACTGACGAGGACTATCTGTCAGGAACGAAACGTTACCAGTAAACAGGCTTGCCGGTTGATTCCGGGTTGTTCTGAAATTAACCTGTCCTAACTTTTCTTCGGTGTCCATAGATTCTGAGTTCTCGTATGGTCTGTCCGACATAAGTTTCCGGACGGTCCTTGCATCTTAATTTACATATGCAGTTACTATTTCTCTGTTCTGACAAGGGATCGTTGGGGTGCGACACGATTCTATGCAATGCCGTTCTTTTTATCAGAACAGCTCCGATATCCACTTCTTCCAAAGCATCGTGGATAACTTCTGATGTTTCTGCCTTGAACGGAGCAACGGCACCTCTCTTATGTTCTGTCGGTACTTTTGGTGCGGCACTGAGCACACTACCTAGTTGCCTTCTTATGAACTGGCCTTCAGTAGCCATTATTAATTATTGCAACTGTTACATCTATCTACGCAGTCTTGTGGTCTCCCGCGTTCACACAGCACTCTGCAAAGCATTGAACATGCACTAAGTTGGTTTGGACAAGCAGATATCTACCTACGTTCTGCACGTCAGTAACGTTGTGGTAGCCGGTGGACATAAGACCCTGCCATCCACAAGAGTCAAACAGTTTAGAAATGTTAGCTGGCCAATGACACGTTCTAATTATATAGTCCTTCCAAATGTTTCGTCGAATCGAGTTGGAAAATGCAATAATGGATCCAGCCAACTAGTTCATAGTTGTAAAAATGTTTCGACACAGCGTCAAAAAACAGTCGACGTTGCTTCATGTAGACTCAACGACTTCTCTTCAATATTCCAAATTGATACTTTCTGAAAAGGAATACAACAGAAATCCCATAGATAGTTCTTGTTCTAGGAAATGTGGCTGCGATTTGTAAACAGCGTGGACAATGTTCGAACTTGCAGATATCTTTGCTCAACCGTATTTTGTGTCCTTTTCGCGGTTGTTGTAGACAACAGCTCAGAATACAATACAGGCTCGAGGTCGCTGAATTGGTGCATCAAACGGAGCATCAAAATAAATCCCAGTGTATCTCCACGTAGTGAAATGCCTCAGCATTGGTCGCACTCGAAAGATTGTGCTCACTGGAGACTGGCCGAGAGAGGTGTAAAGAACACGTTATATACGTCATTTGAATGGATCGCTTGTAGCTTGTTTAGGCAAATGAAAGTTATGACTCAGTTGGCTTTCCTGAACTCTTTCGTTTTTAGGTTGATCTATTGTGACATCGGCTGGATCCACTGTGCATATGACACAAATTTCAAACAATGCAAAACACGCAAGAGATTATATTTTACACAGTGGAATATATTTGATTGAACACTGTAACTGTCACCATACGTTTCAACTCATATGAGCTTATTTACCAATGCCACATTGCGTCAACCTTAAAACTGACAGATAGTAGCAGCCTTGTTTAAACACTCGTACGGCCTCCAAAGTCCCTTCTTCGTGGAAGCTGCCAGGCATAGCCCATGATACAAGTCACGAAAACAGATCCAATTTCTAAAAAGTCCATAACAGTAGGATTTTTGACACATACGCATAGACAGGCATATCTTGATCAAAATCATAATAGTCCTGCTCACTGATACGCGTTGCACCTAGATGAAACGTGTCGTTTACATATGTCGCCAACATTTCCTTGATGTTTTAAGTTCACAATACAAAGCAGTTTAGATCAACCTACACTTTCTTCGTCAGACTCTGGTCTGACAATAATGCCACCATATTTATCACAAAATTCGATCGCCCCATCGTGATCATATTTTTCATGTGCAAACATGTAGCATTTACCATGGGGTGGAAGACATTTCATTTCTGTGTGATGTTTGTTCGAAAAATCATGCAGTCACAACATTTACCTCCGAATGTGTTGTTACGCTCCGATTCAGGAACAAAAGCAGACAGCATCATGGAACAATTAACTGTAGCATCCGTAGGGAGATAATCAGCGTGAACGGGAAAATTAGACAAAAGACCAAATAACAGGACCAGACATGGAGTCAGCTGAATCAGCTGCATCTATCAGACTCGGTAATCAAAATATTGATTGTGTACAAATTTGAATGAACGCCATCCGCGCCAACTTCTCAGGTGACACACTGACGCCCGTTTCACAAATCAGACTCCGAAAACAATTAAGGAATTATTACTTTCAGCTTGTGCCTAGATTGTTACTGGTAACAATTACACATCAGAATGTAAACATTGATTTTTTTGGGTAAAATATTAGAAACAACGAATATAAAAATTCCACTGAAATCATTCCTTTACCAACGAAAATTTAAAGCTAGAATGCAGAATGTGTTCCCAATGTCCATATAAGGCGCAGTCGAAACTAACGAGCATCCACCGACTGAATTTGAATAACGTAACAAAGCGTGCTATCGTGTTGTTAGCACCACTTTGGTTTTCGTGTGTAAGTCATGCACATGATCTACTGGTCCTCTGGGTTATGCTTGTCCACGTAATCTCCCGTTACAAGGTTAACGTTTCAACACATACGGTGGTTCTGTGTTGCACAGCGTTGGTTCACGAATACAACGGGCAAACAAAGTCGGAAGATCTTAATTGCGTTACAACAATGAGAAAAAAACAATATAGAACAACATAACTGTGGGATGAAAACGAAGGACATAATTGCTGATGGCATATTAGTCAACGACGCAGTTCTGTGACCTGGTAACCTCAGAACATACTGAACATGGTCCGATATTCCACGCTTAGATCAATCCATAATATCACGAGGACATTATAGTCTGACATCTTTTCACCCTTTTGTTACATACTGCTTTTCATATCTGTTACGTTCACTGTACATATAGACCGCTTGTCTGCTATTTGAACCAATACAGACTTCATCCTCGGCACAATTATAGGAAACAAATTCGTTGGAATTTCTCCGTTATTCAAGAGGAACCTTTTTCCAACACACAACGGACTTAGTGGGATGGAATCTACCGTGAGCAGTTACTGTGAGTCATTGTAAATTGCCTTGTAACACTGTTGATTCATTTTTTGTTTCTACTACATAACGTTTTCCGTTCGCCCATTTGTTTCGAAATTTTATTCTGCATAACACTCAGAAAATCATCTTTGTCACTGGATCAGTTCCTTTTTGGTGGGTGAGTTTTCCCTTGACCTGACAGATTCTGAACCAGATCTCTCTGTTTTGGAAAATGCAGTTCATGTCAAAACTTTCTTGTTTTGGTAGTCGTGGTAGTAGGTTTTGGTTTGTTCAAGTCAAAGCCATCTTCGATTCCCGACGCATCTGCTCACAAAAGTCCATGTATAATTTCTCAGTTGCCAATCTCCCTGAACAGGTCGCTACTGAAGTCGCCGACCTCATCTACACTCAGTCTAGTGTTAGCCCGTGTGACACTTTAAAGGCTGCAATTATTGGATGAACTGCAGCAACCGATAAGAAG
Organism: Paragonimus skrjabini miyazakii; assembly: GCA_014338405.1. NCBI lineage: Eukaryota > Metazoa > Platyhelminthes > Trematoda > Plagiorchiida > Troglotrematidae > Paragonimus > Paragonimus skrjabini miyazakii. Next base: position 514 of record JTDE01007429.1, on the reverse strand, counting down.
AACCTGTTAAAGCTTCATTTGTCTACGCCAGGTCATCATCTGTCCACCTCGCACCTTGCGCCAATCGACAGCAACGTCAGCAAACAGTGCTCTGTGTGACAGACGACTAGTTGGCCTCCTTAGTACATGACCTAACCACCTAAGTCTGTGCAAGTGTAAGGACTGAACGAAAAAACTCATTTAATAATCAGTGCCAAACACCCGCTTTCTAACCTCCTCGTTGCTTACTCGCTGGTACCACTCGATACGAGCGACTGAACGCAGATATCTGTGGTCAAATACCTGAAGACTGTTCACGTCCTCTATCCTGAACGGCCGACTATAGTTTAAAATTATGATGGTGTATTTATCTTTTCTCCGGACGGACGTTTTGCATTTCACAGCTTTGGTGTACACAATTGGAAAATGTTTAATGACTGAATCACATAACCTAGGAGTCCAAGATAACCTACACACTTAAGTTAATTTCACAAGATAAGGTTACATTAGACTAACATTGACAGACACACGTGAA
>JTDE01007427.1:21564-36322 GCA_014338405.1 Paragonimus skrjabini miyazakii | reverse complement strand
AACATTTCCAGCTTCTTGGTGTATACACCAAGAAGCTGGAAATGTTGTCATACATGTTTCACTATCAAGCGTGTTAGTATTTTTGTTGAAATGCAATGCCAACACTGTATGGTCGTATATTTCTATTTAGACCATATCTGTGAAACGCCGCAAAATGAAGCACCCTCAGACTATAAGATGACATATTTCATCTTGAAAATGGCAATGATCGCATTGATAAGACTTGAAAAAGTGAGCTAACGTCGGCATTGGCTATAGCCGCATGGTCCTATGCCGCTCACGCCAATAACGGTTTATTCTCGCGAAAATGATGGTGAAATTATTCATTACTAAACCAATACTTTTTGGACTTACCTGATGTATTTCAATTTTTTCATCAACGCTGCTTATCTATAGTTGATGTTCTATAAGTACTTTGCCTGAAATTATGACATTAAAATTTCAAAAATCATTTAACTTTCAAAGATTTGCGCCAATAGGATCGTTTTGTCTTTTGAACGACCTTCAAGGCAAATCCCGTGAAACGGATAATTGCGGGCGAATTCCTATCGGACTTACTACGGAAAGCAAATCCAACGGTTTGTGGTCGGTGAATATCACAACCTGGTTCCCCTCGAGGATATGTCGGAAATGATGAACGGCCGAGTCGATTGCTAACAACTCCCGACCGAACGTGTCATACTTTGTTTCAGCCGGAAGTAGAGGTCTGGAAAAGAAAGCGAGTGATTTCCAGAGTCCATCGATGAATTGTTGAAGCACGGCGCCGACTGCGGTGTCTGACGCGTCAACAGCCATACATATTTCCGCGGCTGAGTTGAAGTGATGTTACATGACCCCAGTTATCCTCATCAGGATCGAAGGATTGTTGCCACAATATCCTTCTAGGGGAAGCTGTGTGGCGATTTGGAGATTTCACTGGCCTGCCTGCAGTATGACATGTGAAATAGTTCCAAAACTCATTGTTGTATATTGTACCTAGGCTATTAAGAAAGTTCGCATGATGCATGTTGTCCGATTGTTTGCATGCATGCATGCGAATGCAGCGCGAACCCGAACGCACACGTGTGTCACAACTCTCCCGGTTCAATCGCTCGTCGACGGCCGATCTCTAGCCTGTCTAGCTAATTTACGTGTTGGTGCCATTTCTAGCTCTATAAAAGATCATTTGTATATTTCGAGTAATGAATATTTGGTCTCTCTTCTCAACGGACTTTATTTATTTCACGTCTGGTATACTCGTACCTGGGGAAAAAGACTCAGTTCGCCCTGCATCAAAAACTTGCTCGTACGTTGCGGAGTCTTTTAAAAGGTCGTTCGCTCTGTCTCTATAACCTTGTCCATTCAATACTGCTAAGGCGTTCCCTTAGTCGTTGGGTAGGATGACAATCTGGTCGTTCTTTTTCAGTGTCATCATCGCTTTATTTTCATTGGTTGTTTGTTGGTTTTTGACTGGCAAACTGTTGACACATCTTTTCCCTGACAGACTGATGCATTTGCTCATCTAGACCACTTCGTTTCAGTCCCAATTCAAAACATACAACAAATTCTGTCGTGAATGCGTCTGCATAATTGCATTTCAAAACTTTTAACAGAACAACCTTTTTTGAGTGTCAACTGATGGTCTGATAGATTGTATATATGTTCGGTGTTTTGTTTTTTGGCAGATTGAGGCGCTGGAATTTTTGATTCAGTCGACCTTTTGTTTTTGTTCTGCTAGGGTCTGTTGAAAGTTTATGGCTTCTCCAATCTTGTTGATTTATTCAGAATCGAGTACTTCAGTAGTTGCTTGTTTGGATTTTTCTCACTCGCATCTGTATCGTGTCAGACGGCGGTGTTCATCTTTGACACTTTCACGGTGCATTTGTTTTTAGCAACTTCTGGTGATAATCCTACAACGTTTTGATGTATATATATATCTCCCGTTTAGTTTATCACAAATTTGGGTAGCTGACTGTTTGTCAAGTACCACTCCATAGTCATACCCGGGAGGGGAAATTCCACGAACCAACTCGTCAAACTCTCTCAAATCTCATATCACACATAAGAGTTGCATTTGTTACAATTACTTGGAAACATTATCAAATGTTGCTGATTTCGATCTATTCAGGGAATCATTGTACATGGTCCTTATGGGGAGGCATATGACGCTGTGTGTGTACCCAAAGTGACCATGTACGCCAATCAGAAACGTTGAAATCTTTGGTACACACGGATGCGCAAACATGTACAAGAAAACCCGAGCGAAAGGTGTGATTCGTGTAGCACAATGTGTGATCACAAATGAATCATGTACACCAATCACGAACACTGGAAGGTCAGGATATCTAAAAGTGGCGCTCGCCTATTGCAGTGAATACTAAGGGCGCTTGTTCTTTCTCGAACACCGGAAAATGAGCGCAATACTTGGATCCTACGGACGAATGCGTAGACGCGTCTCTTATAATCGCCGATTACAGTTTCCGTTGATCAGATGCAATGAGATGAGCCAGAATTAACTTCGAAAAGTTCAAGTTCGGCTTCCAACACATCTAAGTTTGGGAACTGTCGTGGAGACAAGTCGCCACGAAGGTGTTCCTGAAACGAATCAGACAAATCAACCGTGTTTGCTTTCATGCATTCGGTGCCCTTCTGACGCCCTCCCGCTCATTTACTGCGAGTGCGAACCAATGACTATCTGAGAATTAAGGACACACATGATTGACCCACAAGGTGCACAGGGTTGACGGGATGGAGTAGGGGAGAAACCATGTCACAGGGAGAGGGGGATACCAATAGGGGGGAAACAACCATGTAGCTTTAGCGCACATCACCTTCCGGTGATCGGCATGCAGCTTGATTTCATCTGCTTCCGTATATTGTTCCGCATGAACATCACGCGACCTCAATCTAGTTTGAAACAACGCAGTGGAGTGAATACTTTTGGGATTTATGCGATGTATTCCAATTTTTCCATTAACACTGCTTATTTACAATTGATGTACAGTACGTACTATGTCTGAAATTTCGATTCTAAAATTTCCAAAAGCTTTAAGTTAACCAGGAGTCGCGCCAAAAGTACCGTTTTGCTTTTGAATGGCCATCAAGCCGAATCCCTCGAAACGGATACTTGCCCATTGAAGTTCTCGGTTGTTCTGATCTGTGGAACCGTGGTGAAAACATTATTAAACCTAGGTGAATTTTCAGGCCGTTAAAATCGACCTGATTAAAATTTCGAACTGTAGACATTTACTGGTTGTTGGAACCAGTAACGGATAAGGTCAAAGGTGAGCTGAGAGTGGACACTCTGTCCAAGTGGTGGCTTGATGATCACCCTATCTACCAAGTGTCTCTCATTAGTGATAACTAGGTCGAACAGAGAGGGAATCTGACCAGAACGATGTCACGTTAGTAGCGTTAGCATGTTGCGTCCACGCTCTCCGTCGTATCAGCGTCGATAAGGAAGTCGAGAATCCGCTTTCACATTCCTGGTGAGAAACTGATGTCCAGTTTATCTTGGGAGCATTGAAGTTGCCAATCATAGGCGGGTGAGTACAGTTTTGTAGTCCTAAGAAGTTGTCTAGGTTCACAAGAAGAGTGTCATCTTCGGAGACGTCGGATGAAGGAGAACGGCAAATGACCCCCACTAAGAGTGAGTCTGGGCCACGCAATGTCAGTCGAAGCCACAGAGTGTCACATTAATCAGAAGAATGAAATCCATCGATAACCGTGTGTGTTAGGGGACAATGCTGAAGGAAACCCGCACAACTCCCTATTAAATCGTTCGCTGATGATGCAAGTTCATAACGAGTTACGCGTGATCTGTTGGTGCAAAAATGCCTTTCTCAGTATCTAACGGCGGAGAAGATAATCTATCTTTGGAACGGTTAATGAGAAGGCGCTCATGAAAGCTGGATTTAATACGGTGCTGATCGAATCGATGTACGTGAAAATTAAATATCCCACCTGGAATGTGGAACCTCCTCAGAAATTGGAGAAGAATGTGCCCGTACAACGAATTTATCAACTAGGTACCGCTCAGTAATGGGGGACGTTAAGACGGGATTGAGTGCACTCAAACAAATGGTCATTGGTTGGGTCGAAACAAAATGATAGTTCACACATCGAGAAATGGTAAGAACTAAAAGCTACTCAAGAAAGAATACGGAAGAGGATTGTCTTGTTTTGTCATTTTGAAATCTACAATGCTCCGAGTTAATAACATGCATAATTCGCGCCAAAAGTACAGTTTTGCCTTTTTAACGGCCTTCAGACCGATTACTTCGTAACGGAAATTTGCTTTTCAATACGCAACTGAGAAAGCGGACGACTTTTTTGCCGCACCCACTGTGCTTTTACCCTTGTCCACCCGCTCTTCCACGTTGGATAAATCGTTTCGTCGATATATCTTCCATTTTCATCGCAAAGCATAAGCTTACGGGTTACTCGGAGGACCTAAGCGCGGTCCACATTTTTCGAAATATTTTAAACGGGAACTCTGTGAGCACACCATGCGCGAACAAGAAATGTTCCTCCTCAGAGCCCGCGGGAAATAAAACTTCTTATTTAAACACATGTGACGGCCAAGAAAGATTAAACTCTCGACTCTTTCTCTGCGGCTTCCTGACGGGGAAGACCTCAACAGACTCCCGGTTTGGCATCCCATACTTCCGCCGCAGAATTCCCGGCCACCACTTGCTACCTCTGAGTTTGCTGTGCTAGAAGTAGAACAGCTTTTATCCAAGGTCAATTCACACAATGCAATGGGTCCTGACAAGATCCATCCCAGAATTATCAAATAAGCAGCTATTTGTCTGGCGGAACCCTTTCATATGCTGGTTAAACAAACACTTCAGGCTGGCTTTCTCTCTAGCGCATAGAAAGTGTCGACGGTAACGCCCATATTTCAAACGGGCGACCGGCACTCTCCGGCTAGCTATCGGCTGATCAGCCTTAGTAGCATTGCATGCAAGATAGTGAAGTGGTTAGTGTAGCGTGCCATCCTCAAGCACTTCTCACCAAACCGTCTGTTTTCTACCACCCGACGTGGTTTCCATTCTACCCGGTCATGCATAACTACTATGTCTATTTCGTGGATTGTCTGACGGAGGCCAAAGTCAATGGGTTTGTCGCATATGCTACTTTCTCAGACTTTGCGGAAGCCTTTGGCTTTTGCTTTTGCGGGCCTTCTGTACACAATCATGATGCTGATGGGATCCAAGGGCGAGATTATCCACTGTATTACATTTATTTTTTTAGCAGCACTTTCAAAGTAACGACCGAGTCAATCAACCTTCTCCCTTCCCGGTCTCCACTGGATGTCCTCACGTATTCCCTGCAGTTGTTTTCGATACACGTCACTGACCTTCCTGATCCTATTTCCGGAAGCACTCCCTTACGCTGACATCTTAACACCGTGGAGCTGAAAGCGAAATTATCCTTGAGGAATTACTACATCAGGCGCGGACATCAACTGACTTCAAAGAAACGAACCACACAAAAGACGCCTGTAGTCCACCACATCTCCTATGGACTAGTTAACGTTGGAACGCTCTTCCGTGTTCTGTGGTAAAGAAGGAATCGATAGACATGTTGAAAGTAAAACTAGATACACTTGGAAAATCTAAGACAACCGAAGTGATTGTAACCTGACGCCCCTATGGACTGCGAGGATGACAGGGCTTATACGGTTGTCAAAACCTTTTCCATCCGAGGAAGAATTACTTAATACTGAATACTGGTAGCTATCTTTGTTACTCATGGAAGTGAAGAATTTATTCTGTTGACGTCGCAGTATTAGATGCCCTCAGAGGTCTATTGATACAGAAAGCCGGAAAATTTTTGGCTCAAGCTACTTGGGCCCGGAAGTTGCGATGAAATGTTTGATCACTAAAAACTACAGTTCGTTGACACTGTTATCCATAAATAGGGTATTGTATAGCATGTACGGCGAGGTTGACAGAATGTTTGACTGACATTTTTCCGTCGAATTTGTGGTTGGATTCTTATTAGTTTTTGGCTTTCAAGGCGTCCCAGTTACCGGATCCTCCTCATCGTTCGACGTAGTTGGTTAGATGGTTATTATCTGGAAAAAATACTTCCACGTTTTCATTCTTCCCTCTTAGGTAGATCCTGTCGTTTTTCGCTGGGAGCTCGTTTGGTGTGATACTGAGAGCAGTACTTTCTGGCAAATGTTCTCCGTTAAGTGGCGTACGACCCGGTCCACTCCTTGTGCACTTGATCTCCCTATCATGCATAGGTGACTTTTCTAAAAACTTTTCAGCCCAAGTTACACATATGCATGTGATATAAATCTGGTTGGAAGTGCGTTGGATTCGGACACAGTTCAGGAAAGCATTTTGAGAATCTGCGAATAGACCTTGCAGCGGGACATATCGGTGAACACCCCAAAACTGTATAACTTATCCGACGCTCTCCAATCGACCCCCCACGGATCTAAGGGATTCACATGTACAGACAGTCGAATTACCATCAACAAAGCAAACCGAGGATTTGAATTTTCAGGTCGCGTGTGCACTTAATCCGTCCGTCCAGTGTGCCGCGGCCGCAGCGTAACTACGGCGTGTTATATCAGCAAAAATCCGCGTTTGACACTCCATGGACAGTAGCGTTCGTTTTACTGTACTTGACCATAATTGGCCCCAACCTAGAATGCTGTTCCCAAGGTTGGTCAACATACCTGAGAAAATATTTACCAACAGTTTACCAAAATTCGTTACATCCACGGTGTGGTGTGTGAAGAGAGTTGGACGTTTTTGCAAGAAAGTAATATCCTTCAGCCGACGCTGTTGCGCTCCTCCACGTAACTGCATGTGTCTAAACGTTTGATTATATCCGTTACTATCTCTAAAATGCTGTAAAAATTACGTCATTTTGAAAGTTCTGGGAAGCAGACTTTAGCGCATTAAAGACAGTCCTAAGTATACTGAAAACCTATGTCTGATTCGGTGAGATAAAATTACCGTCCTTTTAAAGCTGCTGTTCACGAACCCGATGGTATTTCATCCACGCAAACTATGGAAGACCTCCTCTCATGTACCGTTTCCGCGGAATATACATCGCACTCAGATGGTTGCCTGGGTGTTCAAATAGTGCTACTCGGCAGGTTACAGTGTGGTTCCTCCAAGAGGGCATCCCATTCTCCGGCAAGAAATTTCCGATACCCACTCCTGACAGCTGACTTCCCTGTGATCGACGTTCAGGATTACTTGTCTAAGATTAATTCATACAGCACAATGCGGTCAAACGCGATGCATTCTTTAATTATCAAAGAAGCGGTCACTGGCTTGGCGGTACTCCTCCAGAATCCGTTAAAGCACACTTCGGACCAGCACTCTTCCGTAAGCACGGAAAGGGGCCACATTTACACCTTTAGTTAAGACACTCTCCCTGCCAGGTATCAGCCGATCAGCCTCACCAGCATCACACGCAAGATAAATGAGCGTCCGTTAAATTGCGCCAATAATAAACATTTTTCCCTAAATGACCGTTTCTCCTTTATTCAGCATGGCGTTCTTCCAGACCGGTCATATATAGCCGATATGTTGATTTCATGGATAGCCTGACAGAGGTGAGGAACAATGGTCACACCTCCGACATTATTTCCTTTGACTTTGTTGAAGCCTTTGACTGTGTCCCGTGGGGTCTCATACGCTCTTTCTTGGTGACAGAAATTTAAGGTTAAGAACTGGATGGGACCGTTTTGCATCCTCTCTGATCGTTCATTGGCATATTTTAAGGATACGTTCTTGACCCACCGTTGTTTCCGATATACACTAATGACATTTTTGACCATTTTCCTGAAGATGCTGACCTTATGCTGATGATTTAGAAAACTGGAAGGCTTGTGATCCAAATACATTGCAGATTGACCCTGACCGTGTAAAATGCTGGTTGGATGATTCGATGCAAATTTGTACACGTGTCGTACGGAGGATAATGCGGGAGCCTATTCGTGGCACTGGGCACAAACTGTAGAAGATATGGCGGAAGTTGACCCGGAGAAATATGTAAGGATTTGGCTGTCCTTTGTTATATCTTTCCCTGCCAACACTAGATGGCCGCCAAAAGGGACTTGTGGCACTTGGGATGATAAAAAAGCCTTTCACCGCATATATATGCATGCTTCTCAATCGCTGTACGGGGTCTATATAAGAACATTGTTTGATTACTTAAATCAAGTCGGATACACCGGCCTGAAGGAGGACATACTCGCCATCGAGCGTGTTCAGCGAATAGCTACCAAAATGGTCGTTGGCTTGCGGAACTTCTCTTACGAGTCTCGTCTTGAAATTCTTGATCTTACTTTACTTGAATTTCGAAGACTCTTTGGCGACGTAATCCTTACGTACATTTTCTTCAGCACAGAACTCGTGCATCAGTTCGTTACCACAACAGTTGATAACAGTCGAAGGGGTCACGACAAGAAGCACTATATGCTTCGATCCCGGACCTTCCTCAGGCAACAGTTCTTCTCTTATAGAGTTATCAACCACTGAATCGACCTTCTGTTGGAGGTTGTTAGCTGTTCTTCTAGGGACCGTTTCAAAGTGTTAATAGATTCTCACTTGCTTAAGAAGTAGTTGGATTGGTATTTTACTCTGCTTTGTTAATATTTTGCTCTGTTCTCGGTATTCCCTTTACCCTCACTAGCCGTGCTACTGTAGTGGAAACCAAGAAAACAATCGGCTATGTTGCAAAATAATCTACTATAACTGTTTACGATAAATCCCACTACACCAAGTTCGCTGTGTTTGAAGAAATTTCCTGTTAGGTAGCAAACGAACTTCAACGAATGCATTTCCTCCAGTGTATTAAAATCCGCTGTTGCCACAGTCAACTCCCGGTAACAACGACCACGTGCATGCAGAAGCTGAGGCCCGCGAGGACGAAGTGTGTATTCGTTCAAACAATAGACAAGTGGTTTATATGTACAACGAACATAACAGGTATGAGGAACAGTAAGTAACAAGAGAACAAAATGGTAACACACTTTACACTACACCCTGTTTTCAATGACTGCTTTTCTTTCCAACTTATCACAAGTCTTTGTCGGCGTCGTTTATCGGGCCCCGTCCGCAGCCCCAGAATGGGATGAAAGAATGCACAGTACCATTAGACGGGCCACCACAATCCCCGGACATCGCACCATCGTTCTAGGGGACTTCAACCTCCCGCATGCAGGTCTCTCCAGTGGGCTAACATCTGGTACTGCGGCCACGGAATTCTTCAACCTAGTGCAGGAAGTAGAACTCACCGAGAATGTCAATCAACCCACAGGGTGAAGAGAAGGTCACAGGCCATCCCGACTAGACAAAGTGTAAACCACCGGGCCCCATACGGTGGATATAGTCGAAGTTGGTGCGCCATAAGTTGCAAGCGACCATGCCACAATCAGTTTTGCCTAATATGCGACGTCACAATCATCCGCCTTTTACTGTCGGCTCGACGTAATTTCAGACGAGCTAACTCTCAAAAGATACGAAAACATTTATCTCAAGCTAACTGACCACCACCTGAGGAATGTAGCACGGTAGACGAACATCTAGAGCGTATTATGTCACACCTGAAAGCCGCGATAACTAGTTCAGTCCCACTTTATACTCCACGTCCCACCTGCAAGTCGTCCTGGCTCAACCCATCGACCAACGTCTAACGAAAGAGAAGCGGGCCCTGTGGGATGCATTCCTCCCTAAAAGAGATGGTGCCTCACGCCTGGCATACAGATGCTGTCGCAATCAATGCACAGCAGCCGTATGCGCCGACCGCAGGGCTCACCAAGTATCACTTGCTAAATCTATCGCCAATTGCCCTAAAAGGTTCTTCGGGCACATGGCCTCCTTGGCCAGATAGAAAGCCGCTATATCCTCTCTCATGGGACCTTCAGGACTCTCTACCTCTAACTATGAGGCAGCTGAGATATTACGTGTTCAGTATGCATCCGTCTTCAGCAACTCCGCTGAGACGGGACCATGCGCCACGGCTTTCTGTCCTGATCGTTCCTCGGGTTCATCCCCTAACTTTGCCCTGGCTAACGTGCTCGCCAAGTTTCTCTTGCTACGTGTTGATAAGTCCCCGGCGCTTGACGAGATACCCCCACAAATGCTAAAAGAATGCGCAGATGAGCTGGTGGAACCGCTTGCCCGTTTGTTCCAACACTCATATTGGTTGTATTCCAGCCACTTGGAAACAGGGCGTCATCTCTCCCATCTACAATGGCGGGGATCGAACGAACGCCAGCAAATTCAAACCAATTGCTCCACCATCAACCATGTCAAAAGTGATGGAGAGCATAGTAGACGATTTCGTGAGAAACTTTTTAAATACCCATTCACTGTTGGCACCGGAGCAGCATGGCTTTAGAAACAGTCACTCATGCACGACCAACCTACTGATTGCCGCTGACTCGTGGACAAAAGCTATCGAAGAACGCTTTCCAGTTGATGCTATGTTTATGGACTTTACGAAAGCGTTCCATAAAGTTGATCACAGTATACTACTAGGCAAATTAGATGATACGAGCTTATGCAGTGAGGTTTGTTTTTGGCTCAAACAATACCTATCCTGTGAGACATACACAGTTAGAGTTAATGGTGAATTATCCAGGCCGTTCAACGCTATAACTGGTGTGCCACAAGGCTCAATACTGGGTCACTTATTATTCTTAGTCTAGGTTAACGATCGCCCAGGTGTGAGTAACTCCCCCGTTGTGATGTATGCTGACGATATGAAACTGTGACGTGTCTTAGCGTTGAAGACGCAGAAGACTTTCGGAGAGACTTAGATGCCCTGCATCTATGGTCCGTGGAAAATCGACCGTCCATCAACACGTCCAAGTCAAAGACTATGCACGTTTGTCATCACAGCACTAGAACATATCGCATCAGTGGTGCTACCCTAACCACTGTCCAGCAGGAGCGCGACCCAGGTACCGTCGTTAAATCAAACCTCTCCCCTAGTACTAACAATTTGCTGTTGGTAAATATAGCTAGTGGCAGGTTAGCTATACTTAGTAGGATTCTTGGGAATTTCCCAGTCGACAGATTCTGACGTATCTATAGCACACTGGTAAGGCCACTTCTGGAAGTCACCATTCAGGCATGCGCGCTTTACTGGAAGAAAGACGTCACTGCTCTAGAGGCAGCCCAGAGACGAGCCACCAAGCGGGTTGAGGGGTCTATATTCATTGTCGTATGAAGGCCGTCTCTCGAAGCTGAAACTATTCCCTCTAGCATACAGGCGTCTGAGGAGTGAACTTATATTAACATACAAAATCTTATGCTCTTCGGGTCACCCCAACAAAAATCTTTTTACACTTGCTGATACAGTGAGTCTCAGGGCCATAAGTACAAGATCTCCATACCACGTAGTACCCTTCTGTGCAGAGGACATAGTTTTGCTGTCCGAGTCTGTTCGACGTGGAGAGCACTTCCTGCGACGATTGTCAAGGCAACCTCATTCGATGCATTCAAAAGGCAACCAGATGACTGGGTTACCCCAAGATGGCCATTGGCAGTCGGGCATGTATAGCCCCATGTAACCCCATTGTTGTCATTTCCTTCTTCTCTCGTCTTTTCCCATTTTCCCCCACCTCCTCCGTATAGCTTTCCATTTCCACTGTTATACAACAAAAGGGTGAAACCTCCCTAGGTGCCCGGCTGCTGCTAACTGCTTCAACACTCAACACACTTCACATACTCTCACCATTTCAACAGTTCACGTGATCAGTGTGGACGGACAACAACCAAACCGATATAGAATCTGCTGTGGAACCACAAACTCCGTACAACTGAATCTTGCCGGAATATCTCGAGGCGGAGATACTACACAAGTTTTATACTTCCAACTCCGAAAGAAACCCGTGAAACCAGGGAAAACCGCTGGCACTGAAACGGACAAACTGGCTTGATCCGGGTGAGTTGGGCCTCCAACCTCGTACCCGTGAACAAATCGCTGAAAATCACTAAACGCGCGCGGTTTGGATTTGAAGATAAGTGTTGACTTTTTGGTTTTGCAAACGTATAGTAGTGACTACAGAATAACCGTATATTACTCTACCAGTGTCGTGTGGCATACCATTCAGGTATTGCCATAGTTAGCCTCCTAACTCCTGGCTACAGCGTCTCGCCATTGATGCAAAATGGTCAAACTATCCACTTGCAGCTTGTGCGCCATGTTTGTCGGTGTAAAGGACCATGCGCTGGAATGTTTTAGCTGTAACAGATGGTTTCACATTTCTTACCTTGGTGTTTCTCCAGAGCTGTGTCACGCGCTCAGCGCAGCCAATCTAGACTGCATTCAACTTGACTGCGATTGCTGTCGTCTCTCCGGGAAACTACTTACCGGTCAAGCAGGCACGAACTGCGCTGCGTCAGCCGCAGCTGGCAAGTCAGCCTGCAATAGATCCATAATTCACAACAATGCCGAGAACGCTTGCGAGCACCATCCTGTTCAGGATGTGACAACACTAAGAGAACGCAAGCGAAACAATCAAAAAAGACTGCATGCGTCGGTGGTGGCTGCTACTCAGGAACCGTCAAGTTCTATTGCTATTGGCATGCCTGTCGAAAAAACCAGACACTCTGCTGCCCGGTCAGACTCCGTTATAGTGCAGGACCTCTCGGAGTGCCTCGACTTGTCGCTCCAGCTTCGCGACGAACATGACTGCGAACTTTGGCTCGCCCTGTGTGCCCAAATGCAAATGACACCTCGATGTCCTATCCCTATTACTCGTCTCGCGAGGAAGCCTGACTCACCGCACGTAAACAAACCGAGGTCGGTACGGAGTTTTCTCACAAGCCCATCGGAAACCGAGGAGATTCTCTTGTCAGCCGTTGAACTGCGCTCCTTTGGCGACGCCTCAATTAATCCCGACAAAACTTGGACCGGGCGACAACGGCCGCTGTCGATCGATTCCGCAACGTAACCATCCGAAATGTGCCTGATACGTGTAGGGACAACACCGTGCACGATGTAAATCAATGGAAATTTCTTTCGTCTGCCCTGAGGCTTGAAAATCTGCTTCTGCAAAACATAATGCGCATCCCGCGCACTAGCCCGACCCCCGCTGATCCCCTAACACGGTTCTTGAGAATTACCATGACTGCTCCTGAGAAAGTTGTACACATACTAGAACGTTTTTTGTCATGAGCACCATCGAATCCCAGGAGGCATAGCCTTGCACCCCGATCGCTCCAAAGATGAACGCGAGAAGTTGCGAGCTGACTACCTAGCACGGGCTGCTCGGTTAGTTATTCCCTCAGTTGACCTGAAGTCTCAAAAAAGCGTCCACCAGCTGGCTCAGCCAGAGTCGGCGATAACCCTGCGGACGCGCCCAGCATCTCCCGAAAATCCAGTCTTCTTTCAGCTCTGGCAACCTGCACTCCTTCAGAGTTAACTCTTTCAAATGTGCTTATACCAACGCCCAAAGTCTGATCAGCAAACTCGCGAATGACTTCTTCATCGTCGGAATAACTGAGTCATGGCTCTCACCGAACCACCTTGACACCAAGCCGGACATTACAGACGTTTTCGGAATGATAGAACAATGGGCGGAACAAGTGGTGTGGCCCTTTATGTTCGCAACTCCTTCCTGGACACTCCTCTGTCTCACCCAGTACTCACGGCTGTTCCGGAATCTGTCTGGTGCTCCGTTGTGCTATCCAACAGTGGCAGATTGTTAGTTGACGTAGTTTGTCGGCCTCCCTGCTCCTGCCATGACCGTGATGAAGCAATTCTGTTAGGACTCACTTGTGTCCCCCCCCTGGGATACTCACATATCCTAATAATGAGAGACTTTAACCTGACACAGATTGAGTCTCAATCCTATTCATACAAATGCCCCGCCGAAGCCATGCCTGCGACATTTCTAGGTTCAGTTGCAGCCGCTGACATTACGGAACACGTAACCGGCTGTACAAGATGGCGCGACGGTCACGCTCCTTCTCGCCTAGACTACATCTTTACTAATGAGGAGCTAATGGTAGACAACTCAACCGTGGATGTCCCGCTCGGCTTAAGCGACCACGCCGTAATAGACTTCGATTGCATTTGTGCTGCCGAGCTCACTCCCAAAGCAAACGTTCCAAAAAGGAACTTCCAAAGGATTAGAGTGGACGTACTCAACGCGTACTTAGCTACTGCTTCGTAGGATCAGCTTAACTCATCACTGTCTGTTGGGGAAATGTGCGACCATTCTACTAACACCATTTGCGAAGCAATAGACTGCTCAACACCATTCTACTGTACGACCAGCCGGAAACCGCAACAGCAACGTTAAAATCCATCCACGCTAAACGTCTAACATGGTCTCGATACAGAACGTTAGGGGATCTAAATGTTCGTAATCCGTACGCGCAACTTCGAAATCGATGCACCGAACTAATCAGGGAAGATCGACTAGATTTCCAACGATGTTTAACTAAGCGAGCCATCAGCGACCCTGAAAGCTTGTACAGAGTTGTCTCCAAAACCCGTAAAGCCAAAGCTGGTGTTCCCCAGCTAGCCGGCCAGCAATGGCTTACTTACTCAGGTGGCGAAGCTGCTAAAGTTCCGGACGACTTATACAGTGCTGTGTTTACAAACAGCGTGCCTATCTTCCCCATGACAGAGAGCGCTGACACTTCTGAAGAAACCTCCACAGTAGATATCACTGGGGACGCCGTGCGGAAGATCAAACCCACCTCTCCCGGACCAGATTGTATATCTCCATGAATGCTAGTCGTAGAACGTGAGTTCCCGAGCTATCGTGTTCGGGAAAATT
>JTDE01007423.1:3705-27606 GCA_014338405.1 Paragonimus skrjabini miyazakii | reverse complement strand
CACGATAAATATGAAAACAGTAACTGTTTCAAGCGCGTTTGTCACTCATCTGACTGACTCCAATAATTTTTCATACAGATTGAACATCACCCACAATTGATCGCAGCTGTCGCATTCACATAGATTTTCCAGTCGGCCCCTTTCGTAAAGAAGCGCTAATCTCGAGTTTCGCTCTCGTTAGAGCTCGTCAGTGGTGCACATCATTGCCACTGCCTGGACTAGAACCCCGGACACATGAGGCAACCGTGTTTACCACTGCGCCATTGACCTCACGTTAGGCACGACCGACTTATCATATGTGAACGCTCAATCAGTTTCGCTTGTGAGTCATGATCATGTTGCCCGATCGCCTCGAGAGGAGACACAGTTACTGTCTGTTAACTCCAATTGATGACCCCTCGACTAGGACTTCTCTGCAAGTTGAAGTCACAGAAATCATTGACTTGTTGAGCGGCATTTGATTCTTGTCAATAAGAAAGACGCTTCTCAGATTTTCTACCGAGTGCCTAGGAATCGATAAAAATGACGAGATTCCGAATGTTGACTGTTGTCGAGGCCATTGGTATCCGATTGCGCAACCCTGACCACTGTGCTCAGAAGAAGCACGTGCGGACACTTAATCTCCCCTGGCCCACGATCAATCAAGCCTACGATTTGTGATAGTAATTGCGTAACTGATAATCAACACGTCGTACATAATCTCTATTGACCGTTTCTAATGACTCGCCTCAGTTACTGTTGTCATATATATTGTGCTTCCTGATGATCAAACACAGAGAACAAGTCTTGTTCGCTACTTTATCGTTCTCATGGCTCCATTGGTTGGTTTTCTTTGTTCATCTCACCTTTCGATACACTGCTCGATTTCATTCGGACCAACGTTGTTCAAAAGTTTGTAGTGCACGGAATTAGGGGCTTCGAACAATCCCCCAGAATCGTACTTGAATTGCAACTTCCTACTCATGTAATATGAATATCTCGGACTGGATGCAGTGAACAGTCATTGCTCATTAGACAAGAACCCGCATTTATAGATGTACACCAGTATTAAAGAAATCAATGTTTCTCTGACTGATATCGATGGCAGACGCAACTTCACAAGCTGCAGTCCCACTGATTTAATACAGAACAAAGAACTTTATGATTAACAAACGTTGCAGCATTGAAACTGCTTATCCAATACTGACGGTGCATCTTAGAGCGCCATTGGAGTGCTCTGCAACGGTGTGTTTTTCTTTTGTGCCGGGGCTTGTAAGAACGTTCAGCCGATTAGGTCTTCATCACAGAAAATCAAGTGTTTCATGCTGTCGGATAATTAACAATAGATATTACAAGGCACAAAAGTATAGCCCGTGATTCAGCGTCCAACTCAGTGATGACTGGATTTTGTATGTTCTATCACCCTTCCAGACTGTGTATTTCACTTGTTAGCGCGATTGTGCAGTGGGCCCCCTGCATCCAGCTAGGCTTCAGCACACGCGTTTACTCTATGTTAAAATGCATGCACTACCCGTACCAACGGCTGGTTCTCTGGCTGCAACGGTTGCGACGAAAATGGACGTAACTTTTACGACATAAACGATGAACTGTGAGTGCATCGGAGAATCTGATTTTGTCCTGAGTCGTCCAAAACGTGTGCCTGTTTCGTAATTTTGCATGTATAACAACTGTGGTAAATGCGTGGACCATGTGAACTGACGAGAACCGAAACGGTTTCCGACATCAGTTACGCGCAGGACTGTGTCTGTTTCCTCAAACACTTCAGGCTATCGAGGTAGCAATGAGTAATGGCCACACGTTTCTGATAGTTGAATGTCCAGGGCATTGAAAAATCTCTTAAGCATCGTTCCAGAGCTAGAATGGATTTTTCCACGTATAACAGAAAACCGCATTACAGGTTTATGCGTTTAAATGCAATCTAACTCGATGAACGCATTAGAACTGTCGCAGTCGTTTGCATATCACTCGAACAATTTTGAGGTTTTGAAATAACATCGATCGTGATAAAGTCTGTTTCACAATTATAATGTGAGCTGTTTGGAAAGTTTTTGACAAGTGTGTATAGGTCAGCCCTTCTTTCTAGGCAGCGGAATAAAAGGCGGCGGATTTTAATGAGCACACTGTTTTACTGCGAAACTTTTTGGACGTGTGTATCACCAGTTTACATTCACAGGACAATACCTTCACTTAAAGAGCTTCGCACCAATTACACAAAAACGTGGCCGCGTTAGGACCTTACCCCACAGTGTTCGACGACATAAGATGAATTAGAAAATGAACTGAAGTTAATGGACGAGACTCTGGTATAAAATAGTTACCCGACAAGTTTTATTCAAAGGTATTCCCCTTCCCAACCTACACGGGTTCCACCCGTTACTGTTCCTCTCAAGTCTGTCTATCTAATTCTGCCCTTCAAAGGTGACAATGTTTCAACCCTGGTAATAAGCCGTTTAGATGCATTATTCAAACGCACATGCAACGCCGCTCGGTTGGTCTTTGTGGAAGAAACGGCCCCTGTTCCAACTACATCTAGAAAGGACCTGGTCTCTCATTTCGCACAATCCAATATTCGGTACGCGTTTGATTGCATCTGTCTAGGCAGATACATCGGCGGAACTAGAGGGCATCTCGACACACACATTAACGAACACGCCGAAATGGCTTTTGAATTCGGGTTTGGTCGTGCCGTCAGTGTATTTACAAAACACATACAGACGGGGTACTCAGTAGGCCCAAGGACCGCCTTCAGAGTGTTCTTTAGACTCAAACTAAAACAGGTGCTCAATATTGCAGAAGCCATTTCAACACATCGACTGAATCCCAGTCTGTGTGCCCAGAAACAATTGGTGGCCGGCCTTCCGCTATGTTGATAAAGATTTGACTGCTACTCTCTGATTCTATTTTGCTTCCGTGTTCTTTCCAAACCTGAAGTTCTGAACCGATCCACATCGCATTATTTTTCTAATCCATGTTATTTGATGTAGATTCTTTTAACTCTTGTTCAATATGTATGGATCTTCTAATCATATCTCAATCCTTCCATTTGATCCGTATGGATTTTTTAACCATATCTCTCTCTATTCACTCGTAATGCCCTTTTGACCTACGGAAATCCTCCTGTGTCACATCAATCTGATTTGTCTTGTCAATGAGTCCGCATCATTTGTATCTTGCTGCTTTCACCTTTGTCACCTGACTGATTGTCCCAGACACGGCTACATTGATTTTGCCTTGCTGCTTGCCTCCGCATCATAAGAAACATACATGTGACAAATGTACGTCCATTCTGCAAAAGTGGGCGCATACAATGCATCAGTAGAAATGACTTTGGTATATAAACCGGGTGACTCGGCACATTAACGGGCTGAACGTTGATGGACAGATAAGGAACGCATAGCCATTTTGGCCTCAACAGAGAGGTGTTATTGAAGATGAACTGTGAGTGCATCGGAGAATCTGATTTTGTCCTGAGTCGTCCAAAACGTGTGCCTGTTTCGTAATTTTGCATGTATAACAACTGTGGTAAATGCGTGGACCATGTGAACTGACGAGAACCGAAACGGTTTCCGACATCAGTTACGCGCAGGACTGTGTCTGTTTCCTCAAACACTTCAGGCTATCGAGGTAGCAATGAGTAATGGCCACACGTTTCTGATAGTTGAATGTCCAGGGCATTGAAAAATCTCTTAAGCATCGTTCCAGAGCTAGAATGGATTTTTCCACGTATAACAGAAAACCGCATTACAGGTTTATGCGTTTAAATGCAATCTAACTCGATGAACGCATTAGAACTGTCGCAGTCGTTTGCATATCACTCGAACAATTTTGAGGTTTTGAAATAACATCGATCGTGATAAAGTCTGTTTCACAATTATAATGTGAGCTGTTTGGAAAGTTTTTGACAAGTGTGTATAGGTCAGCCCTTCTTTCTAGGCAGCGGAATAAAAGGCGGCGGATTTTAATGAGCACACTGTTTTATTACGAAACTATTCGGTAGATCATTTAGTGAGGATTAGCATATATCTAGTTCGCAAGTGTCAAACTACACTCACATGGAACTGAATCGTCATCAGCGCAAATACGTGCCAAAAGGACAGGAGGAGTATGAATTGGACAGTCGGGAATTGACATCTGTGTTGTTGCACGAGATTTGGATTGGGTTATCACGTACTCCCATTGGTATACTGCTCTATATATGTACTAATCATACGACTCGGTATTCACCGTTTCTAGAGCTAAGTGAAACCTGGATAACACTGGTTCAGAAAACTAATTGTGCCTCGCTGATTCCAACAAATTTTGGTCGGGCAAACGGAGACTGTGGTTGTCGTTGCCCATGTTTAGACAACTCTCCACCGGACATGAAATTTGGAGTTACATGCGATGCAGACAATTTGTGGAAAACGCAATGAAGACAAACAGGAAGTGTGTATCAAGAAAACTGAACACTAAGACTGTTTTAATCATGCATATCTAAAAATGGGCACCCAATATTACATTCAGTAGGAAGAACTAACTGTCCTCAGGGGCCACGTTAATGGATCTATCTGATTTAGGGCGGAAACTACACAAACTATGCTACTGGTCTGTTTCTATACACACTAACGAACGAATAACTAGAGACCCATCCTGCCTAGGTAAAACGTTTGGCATCCATATTTATATTGTGAGGTATCTACAGACGAATGCGATTGAGTAGATGCACATATTGCTTGAATCGCGTCTAATAGGAGGTCTACGGCACAGTCGTCAACATGGTTTTCTCCTGAAATCCTGGCCCGATTTGAAATTCAGGAGAGTCTTATGGTCGTGCGACAGTAGTGAACAATCACCAGTGACGTTCAATTTTGACTCACTGGCAACCTTGCGTTTCTACTACCCGGTAGACAGCGATTTGAAATCCAGAGTAATCTAATCGAGAAAAAAGCAAGAGCCGCATCGTATGTACTTACGATGTTGCAACCAGAGGACATTGTGTCATTTCGCATTCACCGTCATCTCTAATGGAAGATAAAGTAATATCGCTGTGTTAAACATCGTGCCAGGTCAAATTTGCGCATCATGAACATGATGTATTGTGCAATAAACGGATTTTGGTCACTAAATTTCCACCCACAAATCTTAATCTTAGCGGAAATTGCCTACTTCGCAAGCAGGTCAGGATCAACAGCTGGAAATGACGGCATATATTTACGCGACATTTCGTTTAATACACTTTGGACTATACTCTCTGACCCTGGTAACCAAATGGCGTTCGTGCCTGCCTATAGAGGGTAACCAACATTGGCGTCGATATTCACAAACTGAAATGAATTTATTCAAGACGCCATGAAGACATACATTCCGAAATACTAGGTTGTTGTCTATTCCCATCGGTCAGTCACATAAAACATTCCGTTATATAAGTTAAACGCTTAGCGACAAAACAACTAATTGAACGAATATTACATAGGTGCAATCAGGGTTCACTGTTATGATAACGAAATTGACTGCATCAGCATCTTTTACTGACGGAGGGTCAGTGCGTGATACTTGATGAATTTCACCTCGAAGAGCAATAACAGACCACGGTTACGATTGCGTAATATGACCATAAATCAATTGATGGGGTCAACTACATTACCTGTTGTGACTAAGTATTTCGCGATCGAAGACGCTGAATTTCTGTTCGGCTATTGGTGAGCTGACGCGTTGAGCTGATGTTTGTATTAGTCACTTGGGGATATGCTCCACCTTCCTCTGTCGTAAGCTTCGGTCCGTTTTGCCAAAGTATATCACCGCAATTGCAGGTAAACTGGTAGATAACAAGAAAGGCAGAGTTTTCTGCGAAAGAACGATCGTAACAGACTACGTTTATATACCAGGGGTGCAAATGAAAAGAGCTGTAAGCACTGTCCTTTTCATGTGGCTTTCCGATGAACAGACCGGCTAAGTGAACCGTTTAAGTCTCCAGATGTAACGATATCTGAGAACGGCCATGAGTTATCTAACTGTTGTTCATGGGTGACAGACTTCGGTTTTGGTACCCTGAATTATCTGTGGCAAGGATGGGCTCCGGGGGGACATCCGCTTTGTGCATTTGTTGGCACTCATCTTCAGCAATACGAAATATGGATAAAAACCGACAGTTTGAAGACTGCACCAATCAGACCACTCACTTCCCGAACAAGACTGAACACTACAATAAATACTCCCCGATCGTCCACTGTAAAACTCCAATCTCTTCATGACCATTATCTTTGGTGCAGATCCGACATGTTCGAACGAGATGCACACACTCTAGACTTTGATTTTGGGACCGAGGTAAAGCACCCACAAAATGAATGCATTGAATCGTTCAAGTAGTCTTCAGCTGAACTCCTCGATGAATGTAGCCATCAGTATATTTGCTTACCGGATAGTCCTGGTTTGCATTCATGGAATTACTCTCGGCGTTATATCCATAGTAAAGCTTACGTATGAAGTCAGCAGTATAGTGATTCGTAGTACATCACTAACAGAGGTAGGTCAGCGACATGTCTCCCATTGCGGACGATCGGATGAAAGCGTCAGTATGAAATATTTAAATGAATTCATTGTGAACATACGGACGTATCAGTCTGAAAGATGACTATCATAGTCGTCCACAGGCTATTCACATATAAATCTTGAGGAAGAAATATCGTGATTATCTGAAAATCTTCGTAATTGGCATCCACCTCAACTAGATGAACCAAACTCTGCAAACCCTAATTCATGGAGCTGTGAAAGGCGCGTGAAAACATGAATCCCGGTCCACATATTTAAACCAATTAATTTGTGGTTGTGGAATCGGAACCCAAATGTGGTTGTCTTTTCGAACAGACTCCCATCCGTAATTGGCAGTAGGTGCTGCGCGCAGGAAAGAGGTTGACCGGTCCTGTTCGAATAACATTTGGCATAATTATGTGCGTGGTTATTCCTCGATTATTCCCAAGTTGAATATCATACGCAATAAATATGATTCCCATCTACAATGGGTGCGAAAATCAAGCACGGATTCGCCAAACTTTTCCACGCTAGCTTGACCACAGCACTCGAAGCATTATCGATTGCCTTCATTCTGATTACTCCCAGTAATTTGTGCACTGCTCTGGTTCGTTACATTCAGGTTCAACTAAGTTGTACTTGGAAATCGGTCAATTGTGGCACACGTAGTTTGGTCATTTGTACGATCGTCGGAGGCATAGCTCAGTGGTAGAGCATTCGACTGCAGATCGAGAGGTCCCCGGTTCGAGCCCGGGTGTCTCCTGATTTTCACCCGATACTGCTCAGTGTTTGAACAGTTGGTCAGATGGAACCCTGTTCTCCATATGTACACCCGATACTGTCTCACACCTTGTAAATTACATCGGATACAAGTTGTGGTGTTGGACGATAATTGGCAGGAATTGAGAACGCGCACACGTGTGCGGATATTGGATGGATGAGTGGATATATTTCATTTTGGGTTCTAATGGGAGGGTTGTTTCCTACTGGCTTGATTGATGCAGTTATCTTTGTAAATTCGGTCAGCTGAATACATTGATTTAGTTGCAGATATTAGGCGTCAGCTTGATGAAACAAAGTGAGGAACGTGTTTGACAGCTGTTGACACGAATTCCTAGTCAGGGCTTCACACAGTTTGATTAACAGAATTTCCAACCTGTCCCATTGTGATGTTATCACAGAATCTGCCACTGGCAACCATCAAATTTTGCTGGCCGTTTGCATCTGATAGTTTGGTTTTGATTTTCCCCAAGAAAACGGATCTGTTTTCGGTGTTCTTCTAATTAGTTCTTCTTACTTTAATCTACCTTGTTGTGCTGTTGACATGCTCTCTTATTGAGGATATTCCATTAATGCCATTCGCATTCAATGCCATTTCACTTCAGTGCAGGTTCGATTTGCTTATTTTTTTAATTCTCGAGTTTTCCTTGTTCATATTTTCTCTCTGACATATCACATGAGTCTGGTTCTTTGTGGTTTCTGTGTTCATGCCGAAAATCGTCGAAACTGCGATATCCCGAATTGAAAGTCAGAAGCCGCTGACCACATGATTTATTTGAGTTTTCGTTTTTTAAACGACAAACTAGACTTAACCGAATACGGCTGTGACGTAACTGTGACTTGCACTGCCATCTTACGGAATAAAATCGGGAAGCAGAATTTTGTGATTTTCAAACGACCGTTGCGCTGATTGAACGCCAGTCCGAATCGTGACTGACATAATGCAGTTGTCTAGGAGAAGACAGTGTGCAATGATTCAAATTCCTGGGGATTATTCAGCAACATGGTGATGCGTTACTACTCTGGTTTTCTAAAGTCATCGTTAGCGGTTTGTAGGAAGCTCACGTTTAAGTATGGAGATAGAGGGGCACATGTGTACTGATATCGCAACACTGGCAGTGCGAAGTTTGGGAATTGTGAACTCATTGGGGGCGGTCCCACTGTATATAGCAGTTTATCATTAGAGGTGAATAGTTTGCAGGAACTATTAAACATCAACCCATTAATTGTTCACTACCGATTTAAACAAGTATATTATTATGGTTTAGGCGTGTCTCATTGCTAATGTTGTGATTACGGAGGATACAAGTGATATGCAAACATTTATACGTGTCGGTCGCGTATCAACCTGTTGCTAATAGTATTTAAGAGTGTTGGTTATGTGTCCAAGACTTTCCGGTAATTTGACACTTAATATAATTTTCTCATAATTAAAGTACTTTCAGTCTAACAGACAGATGTTTGATGATTTAGTACTTCTGAACCGTAAACAAAATCGACGTACTGATGATCGTTATTCAGTCTATCCTTTGATGAGCCACAGATAGTCAAAAACAACAGAACGATGGGTTTTGCAACATATCGGCCTTTTTCGAAGGAATTTAACGAGTGACTTGGATTAGAACAATTGCAACGTCCACGGTCTATAGAAGTCACCAAATTTTATGCGTTGGTGTGTTTGCCGTGTGATGAGTGAAGCGGCCATACATAAAAGATGAATGAATGTATGTGCCATCTGAATTACGAGTCACTATGCGTGACAATAGTGTTTGTAGGTTTGAGTATTTAGTCACCGTGATTTATCTGAGAAACCACTGAATAACAAAGTGTCGATCAATAATTTTAGATAGAAAACCACGACTAAATAAAAGGGATCGTTACATTGTGACACAGAGTCGTATGGTGAAACACTCCAGAGAACGAAACTATTTTTGCAAATGTTGCATTCCCCGGGATAAGTTGTAAAAGTTTATAATGTGTAACTTATCTACTTACTTCAGACCTTCACTCAACTATAGTGGCGAACTTTCATTGTTTGTTTTCACTTACCGTTCCATCACGGCATAACAATTGAGAAAAGTCGTGTCTCGACAATCATCATTTGGTAAACTCCGCATGACAATGAGGATTGAGTTGAAAATTGAGTCCAATTGCGAAACTTCTGAGCTCCATTCGGGCATACTGGTTTTGTCACTGGTTCGAATCCGGCCTGATCTCTGTCAAATTTCTGCAAAATTTTCAACCCAAATTTTGGCCAGGGGTTTAGTGACACTTGAAATAGTTGAACTTCGGGACATGATACTGAAATTAATATGCACATTGTTAAGTCATTTGTAGGATATCCGCGCCAAATTTAGTACGAATGAAAACAGTTTGGGCGTCGTGCTTAACATGTTATTGATAAATGGACTGAGAATAACACAACGTTATGAGCAAGTTGTAATACTCTACGTTTCAACCACTTCTGGTGGCCTTTCTCAGGAGTGCTGTAATCGAAATTACATTAACACCCGAGGTGATTGAAACGTAGAGTATTACAACTTGCTCGTAACGTTGTTTTATTCTCAATCCATTTATCAATCGTTGTCGTCTATCCAAACAGTTCAGCACCACTTAGGATTTGCACAAGTGTCCCCTAATCCACAAATTTCTTGCGTGAGATGAACCCTCTGGTTACAATAAAGTGTTCACTCTCTCTCTGCTGGAATATTAATGGGGAATTCCAGTACTGCACGTAATAATGTTGTGTTCCCGTTGTGTGACATGGCACAAGGTGTTTGTACATTCCCCAACCATCACAAACTGCCTACATACATAACCTTCAAATTTACGGTAGCATGAATCACTTGCATCAATCAGAGAAACAGTTTACAATCGCGTAGACATCTCAGAAGTCATATTTGTTGCTGGCTTATTTCAGCGGCAAAATTTATGTTTTATCATTCTCTGACTTGCACAATCTTCTACTCCGTCCCGAAATTCGATTATCTTTATCAGCATATCTGGTTTTATCTGTGATTTTTAAAAGGATTGAAACACAGAATGAAACCGTTAGCTGTTCGATCAGTGTTAACAAATACGTAGCATCGAGACAGGGATCATCAAAACTGTGAAGGAGGCAGGTCATGGTAAATCAATCTGGAGAAAAATAACTCGGTGAACGCGATGTTGGCTAACTGCGGCTGTCGCTTATCACGACACTGTTTGTAAGGTGTTCGACAGACAAAACCGAAATATCTGATCCCGACTACGTCTAACGTGATAATTTCTTACTATCATGTGGCCACAATTCGAGGTAGTGTAGCCCCTCATAAAAACATCTCCACTGTATGTGATCCATGATAAGGGGTGAAGGAGTACCGAATCCGTGATTGTCAAACATGATACGCTGGTATCCTAACGCTAATAAAATTTTAAACACACTGTCCAACAGTTCGAAGTCGGCAGTGTTTATTTGTTCGTTTTGTTTACTTGTATGCCTAGCATCTGTATCCAGCATAACGCATTTTAACTCCCAGTTACAAAATAATCCATGTCAGACACAACAGCTGGCATCCATATTCAAAACTAATTTCGTCTCATAAGTCCAAACATTTCATTCTTAATGATTATCGGCACCTGTGTGTATGGTCAAGTCAAATACCAACCTAACCTCCTCGATATCTAATCTAACTCTTGACCGTTTATATTCAAAGGATCCTCTACCTGATATCAAGTCTGAATCCAAATATTTCTGCTCTATTTCCCAAAACAAATGAACAAGTAAACATAATACGTAAACTTAACTTGTCTACGTTGATGGTTTCGTTCAATGAGGATAACAGGCTTCGAATTGGATCGACAAGGTCAAAGACAAGTAGATATGTGAGTGGTCCCCATCAAGGAAGACTGTCAGTGCCGTAACCGTTAAATGACAAATTAGGTAATTAATGGAAATAAGGTGAGTAGGGCACTGTAACTGAAAATCAGACCGTTCAGTCGAGGTACGGTTTACAGATAGAAGTAAGTTCACTGTTCGAACGTGTTATGAAGAGAGGAGAAGAACCTGCATGTGCATCAGTTTCATATCAGCAAGCGAATTCAGTTTTAACTTCTACTTGCTTGTTAAAGCAAAACACTGCTTGACAAAAGCGGAATTTGACCCATACAAAATTGCTGATTGCTTTCGTGGGGCTAATGTCTGACTATATTAGCGGCACCTAATCTGTGACCACTCTATTGCAAGAAGGTAGTGACTTAATGGTGTCGGTCACGTTCGTCAAACATTCTGTGACACTCTCGATGTGGGGCGACTGCCAAGGTATGTTTCATTTCTATCAACCTATATGCATTCGCAAACCCACTCAGGGCAGAAACGGGCATACGAATACGCAGGGTGTTAGTATTGGGTGTATTACATTCCTTCCCCAGTGCGTCAGTTTTACGCTGATGAAAATACCGATCGGTCATGTAGTTAACCGCTGTTGAATTACCTTGCATAATTCATCATTAACGGGTTAAATGTGATTGATTTATCATAACCAACATTACGCGAATTAATAATCATTTGGTTCCGGCGCGTCTTTTCATTGATAGGTTTTCAGACATGCCATGAAGTGGTATACCAGAGTGAGAAATGTCTATGTTCATTTTAACAATATCATAAGTACAAGGCGCCCTATATTACTAATACAACTATTAATACAAACTGGAAAGTCGTGTCTGGAAAAGACGCTGGACAGTAGAACGTGAGACATCACAGCTGACGAGAATTGTGTGGTCAGTTTCGGTCAGCGTTGATTTGTTCCGGGAAATACTGTTAAAAACAGACAGGATGAGAGAGGAAAGGATAGAGATCATTTCTCAGAGAAGACGATGTAAACATGTTGATACATGTATGGCGTTGTCGTGTTGTTCAGCTTACTGTATGGCATTGATTAGTACTTCACCTTCGGGCGTCACATAATACTGCTTCCTAATTCCCGTGTAGTTGCTGTAGCAATGTTCAAAGCAGAGACCTATGTCAGGCAGTGAACAAGATAATATGTTAACAACACTGATACTAGGGTTGTTGACTGAGTTGAAATCGTTGGTCAGGTCGGACGTTGTTAGAATAGATACCTCTTTTATGATTCACATTGTCCACTTAAATGTGGGGAAATGATTAGTACTGTGGAAAGCCATGTAGTATCTAATGTTAGCTGTCAGAGAGGTAATATACATGACGAATTCCACAAATAACTTAGAGAACATGAACGGACATCGTTACTGGTATTTTTGTGATTTGGTTAATATAATAGTTTTGGTAATTTAACAATGATCTTTCAGTTTTGGACAAAGACATTTCGAAAAATGTTATCCCCCCATTGCCTTAAGGTTTACTTTGAATTAGCATAAACATTAGAACGCGTGTCGGTGAGTTCGAAAGTTATGTATTCAATTGACGTTGATTCCCTTTTCACGAACGTTCCACTTCAAGAGACAGTTGCGTTTTTGTCTGATTTTATTTCCACCTAAAACTGTGATATAGGTATTCCGCTTGAGTATCTTAAAGATCTCATTTTATTGTGCACAGAAAATGTCAAGTTCAGTTTTGAAGAACTTTCTTATAGACAAGTAGATGGAGTGGCTATGGGTAGTCCGTTAGGCCCAACATTGACCGACATCTTTTTGGGAATGACTGAACGGCAGGTCTCAGATAATATTGCCAAAGCCTTGGTGTACACGCGGTATGTCGATGATATTTTGATTTTTACGGACACTCCCCACTTTGATTTATATTTTTTACTCTTCTTAACTCTATTCATCCGAACCTATCTTTGTCTCACGAAAGGGAATCAAATGGCAGTTTAGCATTCTTAGGTGTGTTCATCACTAGACGTGGAGATGGAACATTACAGCGGTCGGTCCATCGCAAAGCAACATGTTGCGGACGATATCTCCAGTTCTCCAGCTTTGCTCCCATAGCATACAAGCGGAGTTTGGTCAAAACCCTATTTCATAGGGCCAGACATATTTGCACCCCCGACAGGCTGCAGACAGAAGAAAACATGCTGAGGAACACTTTGTTGACAAACGGATATCCTAAAAAGTTCATTGACGTTCATAGCAGGATGAACAAATGCAACGAGCCAATGCAAACCGTTCAAAAGAAAGATGTATTCTTATTTTTGCAATTCAAAGATGATCATCTGGCAAATGATATAAAGCACAAATTGCAATGTACTTTATCCCGTACGTACGCAGCTGCCCAATTACTTCTGGTTCAAACCACCAAAGGACCCGTTCTACACAGTCACGAACGCAGTTTGTCTGACCAATCTGTCTCTCACGTTGTTTATCAGTTCACTTGCAGTTGCGGTGACATTTACATAGGCAGAACAGACCGACAGCCATCTCAACGAGTGGCAGAACACGTCCCGAACTGGTTGAAACAACTCATGACACAACAATTTCGGTCGCTACGGGTCCACTGGTTCCGTATTTATTGTACGCCCTCGGAGTACACACACATCCGCTTGTTCGTATAAGCAGGTTTTAGAACCTACACATCCGAACTGACAATTGGTTGCGCGTGCGAAGCCTATGAAATGTACGGTCGGTCAGACAATAAACGTTTGTGGTTGACGTTGCATTACAGTAACATACCAAGTTTGCTGACTGCTGGAAGACGGCAAACAACACACCAATCTCCAAACATTGAATAGACGAATTTCGCTAGATTTCGTACACGTCTGCAGCATTAAAATGTTTTGAAAAACCAATTTTCTCGCCAGCTCAGATCAGAGTAAATCTCAAGGATCTTGGTCAGTTCAGCTATCGTCTCTCACACTCGACGTTTGATGCGCACGCTT
The DNA here is from genome assembly GCA_014338405.1 of Paragonimus skrjabini miyazakii. Lineage (NCBI taxonomy): Eukaryota > Metazoa > Platyhelminthes > Trematoda > Plagiorchiida > Troglotrematidae > Paragonimus > Paragonimus skrjabini miyazakii. The sequence goes on along the minus strand of JTDE01007423.1, from coordinate 13,486 downwards.
GTCTGGTTTATTTCATTACATTATTTCTTGATAAAATATCTACGCGGCTGTTCGCATGTTCCTACAACACAGTAACATGTTTGACAGAGAGACGTCAATTCAACTCTTCGCAATGTTTGACACTCGAATCTGGAAATTTGAGATTTCATTCGTTTGGTTCACAACTCAGCATCATGTTACTCGTTTTGGTGCTCAAGCCTCATCAACACTCACTAATGGCACTGACGTATTTGTCATAGGTATGCAAAATGCTCATGTTGATTCATAACGGAAAATTTTAATCTGGTATACATATATTATGTCAGGTATTGCACAAAACTGAATACACATCAACTTCTCTTCGGGAAAGATTGTCCGAATTTTCCGTTTGATCAAAGTCCCGGAGTAACTCTGTTGCCTCAGGGAAGTTTGGATGGAGTTCAGATCGCAGCCGTTACAAGGATATGCACCAATGGTGAGCTCTGATAACAGTGAAATTCGTGTAAAAAATTTTCCGGGAGCGGCTGACGGAAAGTCCAGTGGGATGAAGTCGTGAGTGGTATTCAAACCATCTAAACCGAAATGTTCTTCTCATGTTATTAAGGCATTCGCTGCAGTGAAGACACTCTTCTATTTCATATCATTTGGTAAACCAACTCACCAACGCCTGCACACCTCCCTACTGGGTACACTGTTCACTGGTTGTTTTTCCTGGCTTGTCGTCAAAGGACTTTGCACCGTCTGTGGGTTCTCAGAATCATTCATTTTGTTACAAAGGTATTTTCCGTTAGCAATTCACTGACATCAGTATTTTCTCGATACTTTACAGTACGCAAAAAATTGACGTCCAAACTCCTGTTTGACTAAATTCATACCCTTTATTCGGACCTCTTTAGATGTATTTGCATATCTTTCACCAAATTTCGGTGCAAGCAATTGTTTGCACGCACCCGGAATTACGATCCACTCTGTTATTTTTTGTTTGCTTCAAATTAGACATAGCTCCACCCTTTTTAGTCTTGAGTTAGCCACACAAGTGAATCAGTGTATGGTTTCCTAATTGACACTGATTTTGGCCGTCAGTCAAATTTTCTCTGAGGTTCATTAGGATTATCATTATTCTGTGATGTAGGCTCACTAAATTAAATATATATTTTATCTACCAGAGATTCGAGATTATTGAAAGCAAAACTTCTCCTGTTGGGATTCATAAATCTTGGCATTGTCATGACTTGAGTTGGCCTGTTTTTTAAGTAACACGTACATTGGTAGATACCACGAACCGCCAATCTCACAGTACAGACGAGAGTGTGATGTTCTGAGACAAACCATTCCAACGCAGTTTATGATCGGGTATTTGAATCGGAGAAATAACGTGCAATTAATAATGACAGTACAATTTTAATTGTATCACCTGCTCAAATGTGGATTTAACGATAGCTCTGTAATTCTGCATTAGCATTCTACGAACACATTCTGACCTCATTTTAAGTGAAAATATGTTTTAACCATCGCTGTGATAGCATAGTGTCTGATATATCAATAAACCTCATTCAGAGTTGACTGATGCTTGTTTTCATCTTCATCAAAGACGATTGTCTGTGTACTGTAGTGTACACTGGTGAGACATAAAATATTATTGCGAACCACACTTACTGCGTCAATTATCAATCTTGTACTAGTGGTAGTCATGGTGATACACCATTTGTTACAGGTTCTGAGTGTATTCCAGTCAGTATGTAACGAGTTCTTAAAATGCATCACTTCTATACGTCACTGCACGATAACTGTATAGGTTTTGTCACTGCATGCTGTCAATATTCTTGATAAAACATTAATAATTCATTGGCATGCGTGTGCAGAAAACAAGAATGACTTTTGTCCACGCAGTAGGGTGCGTTAAGTAGAGAGTTTGCGGATCAGTTTGTGCACCATGGGCTGCGATCGCTGAAGCATTGTTGTGCCCTGTCAGTCTGTGTGTTTGTTAGTATTACAGCACGCTCTTCCGGACAACGACAGAAGTTGGACATCAAACGACTGGAAAACTGCGAGACGAAGACTGCTTTTCAATGTGCAGTTGCGGCCCGTCTACACCGCCTTCCTGTATCCACTACCCATGAGGGTATGTGGCAGTTAATCAAGGAACGAATCACGACAGCAGCTACCGAGACGATTGGTGTCAAACGCCAGAAACGTCCGGACTGGTTCGACAACAACAACGCGGTTATCGCCGAATTGGTATAAGAGAAGAATACCGCGTTTGCTACCTCCACAGTGGACCTGGGCAATGAAGCAAAGAAGGCAACGTTTCGAAGTATCCGCGGTAAACTTTCCCAGCGAGTTCGCGGAATCAAGGACAACTGGTGGATGAAACAGGGTGAGCGGATACAGAGCTTTGCAGATCGTCGACAACACAATGAGTTCTACGATTTGCTCAAAGCGATATTCAGCCCATATATCCAGTCTACTAAAGCACTGGTAGACGTGGACACCAGCTGTTCGTGCACCCAGCCAGAGGACATCATGGAGGTCTGGCGCAAACACTTTGGTAGCCTACCAAACCGTCCTGCTACCATTGATTGGGTGGCCGTGAACAGCCTGCCGCAACAAACCATCAAGCCTTTACTTGCCCTCGTTCTTGATTTACTAGAATTGCAGAGAGCGATTGGTCAAATTCGCAACGGGAAGGCTGCAGGTGGAGATGGATTGCCAGGCAAGATCCTGAAGAATGGCGGGCCGGCGATGGAACGTGCACTGCTCCAGCTGGTTCACTCCATCTGGGAGCAGGAGGTGATGCGACAGGATTTCAAAGATACTGTGATAATACCTTTGTTTAAAGGTAAAGGTAACAAGCAATGCCCTGACAGTTATCCGGCCATCAGTCTATTGAGCTTGGCAGGCAAGGTGCTTGCAAGAATACTTCTGAACCGGCTGAATACGGATGTCTTAGAAGCCAATATTCCTGAGGAGCAATGCGGATTCCAGGAGAATCGGAGTACGATCGACCTGGTGTTCACTGCTCGACAGCCTCAAGAGAAGTACCGGGAAGGCAACCCACCCCTGTATGCCCTCTTCGTAGGCTTCACCAAGGTGTTCGATTTCGTGAGCTGCGAGGCGCTGTGGACGGTGCTTGGTAAGTTTGGATGTCCAGGTAAGTTCGTCAACTTGATTAGATTGTTGCATGTGGGCATGAGGGCGAATGAGCAATCGTGTGGATCTACCTCTGATGATTTCGACATTGTCACTGGCGTGAAGCAAGGCTGTGTCCTGGCCCTATCCTTATTTAGCTTATATTTGACTGCCACGCTAACAGTTGCTTTCCAGGACTTTGGGAAGGCCGGCGTTGAAGTCGAGTATCGGACGGATGGGCGTCTACTGAATATTAAACGTTTCAGCGCCCCAACCTCGTTACATACTTCAACGGTGCGCATGCTTCTGTTCACAGATGACAGCGCGCTGTTTGCACAAAGCGAGGATGAACTGCTGCTACTGGCCAGTGCTTTAGCGACTGCGGCATCCAAGTTTGGACTGGATATCCACACCGGTAAGACATTTTTTCCTTCCAGCCTTCTCCGGGTGGAGGTGTTGTCTGTATACCTTCGCCTGAAATCCGTGTTAATGGAGATGTTGTCAACTGCTGCACAAATTTCTGCTACTTGTGCAGCAAGCACCGATCTGTCCGTGGACCGCGGGTTGAGAGCTCGTGTGGCAAAGGCCAGTACTGCTTTCGGACGTCTTGTAAGACGTGTTTGGAAGAACCACAGCCTGAAACCGAGCACTAGGCTCTTCGTCTACCGCACAATGGTGCTGTCTATACTGCTGTACGGCAGTGAAACGTGGAAATTCTATCAGTGGAACGCACGCTATCTAAGCCACTTTCATTTGCAATGTCTAAGACGCATCTTGGGTATTCGGTGGTCGGACATGTTTCCAAACACTGAGGTCATGTGGCACGCAGACATGAACGGAATGGAAGCCCTGCTGATGTTGAATCAATTTCGTTAGCTGGGTCACGTCCGAAGGAGTGGTGACGACCACATCCCGAAACAGCGGCTGTATGGACAACTGAGATCAGGTAAGCGAAATCCTGATGGTCAGAAGTTGAGATACCAGGATGTTGTGCAGGTAAGTCTTTCACGCTGTAAAATTGATTTTGGATGTTGGGAAGACTTAGCGCCGAACCTGACTGCCTGGAGGAATACGATTCGGACGGGTGTCCGCGAGTACAACGAGCAGTTATTGCGCGGTCGAGTACAACAGCCCGCGGTACGCAAGGAAACCAGCGATACCATAGGTCGTGGTAACATGACTACATGGCGTTGCGATGTATGCGGCCGCGAATGCGCTGGCCGCCTTGGATTAGTAGGTCACCAGCGTACTCATTGTGCACCGTTGGCGAAGAGATAAGGAGTACGTTAGACTCGGCGAGGTCATATCTGCATATCCATTCTATTTTTGTTGATGATTGTATCGACCAAGACCATGGTCGTTTGGCAACTAATTCGCTCCTCTTTTCAGATATTGGGGTGTTTGTGATCTTCTACTTCCGCTTTTCTTGAGCTTTGTTGGTGTATTGAATGATGAATCGTCTGTCTGATCTTTTCGTAGTTCAACTTTGAGTTTTGTTTTTCATGCTAACTTGACCAGCATTATCGATTGCCTTCATTCTGATTACTCCCAGTAATTTGTGCACAGATCTGGTTCGTTGCATTTAGGTTCAAATAAATTGTACTCGGATATCAATCAATTGTGGCACACGTGGATTGGTCATATGTGTGATGGTCGGAGGCATAGATCAGTGGTAGACCGTTCGACTGCAGATCGAGAGGTCCCCGGTTCGAGCCCGGGTGTCTCCTGATTTTCACCTCATACTGCTCAGTGTTTGGAGATTTCGTCAGATGAAGCACTGTTCTCCATATGTACACCCGATACAGTCTCACACCTTGTAAATTACATCGGATACAAGTTGTGTTGTTGGACGATAATTGGCAGGAATTGAGAACACGCATGCGTGTGCGGATATTGGATGGATGAGTGGGTTCTAATGAGGGTGTTGTGTCCTGCAGGCTAGATTGACGCAGGTCATATCAGCATATCCATTCTATTTTTGATAATGATTGTATCGAACAAGACCATGGTCGTTTGGCAACTAATCCGCTCCTCTTTTCAGATACTGGGGTGTCTTTGATGTTCTACCTACCCTTTTCTTGAACTTTGTTGGTGTACTGAATGACGAATCGTTTGTCTGATCTTTTCGTAGTTCAACTTTGAATTTTGTTTCACAACTTTATCCTCTCCGGAATGCACTAGCATGCACTCGTATACTGAAATGCTTCTCGTATTACATTTCACACATCTTTCTTCCTAGTATATACCTTGTCATTGGAGTCTCTCTCACTGTTTATTTTCCGAGAGATAAGGGTTTCCTTTTCGTGCTAGCCATTCAGTTGGCTAACCAGCGTTGGCCGGCTGGACACAGAGGCCTCACTCACGCACCTACTGGTGTTATTCCTTCGGGTTTACACCGTATACGTGGTGTGTGAGTGGAACCGCAGGTGGTTCAGCGTAAGCCATTTGTGATGATGGTTCAAAGCGCAGGCGTCCTTTGGCTTCGGTCAATGTGACATACTAATCCGCTTCGGATGCCACTAACCATGATTGCAGCTTGAGTGATCTCATCTGAACCTGGCAGGTCACCGTTCACTCACTCGAACAACCACGTTAAACAAGTCACAACACTGCCAATACATTTGTCTGTACGCTTTCTCTAAGTTGTTTGTTGAACAAGTCATGTAAGGATAGAGGCAAATGACCTCTATGATAGGTTGCATTAGATACTACAAGGCTTTTCACATTTCTAACCTATTATTTGAAAGTTCAAGAGAGTAAGTGAAATATAAAGGCGGCTATGTTTATTCAATCAACGTCCGACACAGTGCCTGACATTCGGCGTCTGACATGGCTAAAGAAACTAGCTCAGTCAACAACGCTAATATCCGTGCCACCGGCATATTACCTTGATCATTGTTTGCTATGGTTCTTTACCACGAAAGTTGTCACAACTACAAACGAATCATGAAACACTGCTATGCGACACATCAATGTGAATGACTGCACAATGCTGCACAGCGAGCTGAGCAATATGCCAACCCCTGATACACATTTGAACCTCGATACCGAACTGAATATATTCACCTGTAATTTGATTATGCCATTCCGTCGACTTTCTAAACTGTCATTGAGATGAGGTCGTCAAACCACTTTTGCTTCTGCATGGGTCCGAACATCTGTTATCTAAACTCCTATGTCAATGCACCCAGAGTTTGACGTAGACATTCTTTGTGGAGTATCATCGAGGATAAGTGCTGACCACCCGGGTTAATTCATGCAAAAGCTCAGAACTTACTCAAGAATCAAACCGGTGCCAATCAGGATATAACTGTGTTGAGGATTAGGTACTCGACGGTCATCCTAGTATGGCGTGGCTGAATAAATAACAACCATACTTTCACACATTTGCATTAATACCACACAAAATATGTGTGACATTTTGCGGACTAAGAAAAAGGCAATGTATTTGGTTTTAGTTTCAAAAATCGTGATTTTTTGAGCACATATATTATCGACGAGAGCAAATGATTTTGCTATTCAGATTTGCATGAGCAGACAATATCATACCGGGTTAACCATGCTTCCTGGTTAGATATTTGTAATTAAAAAGCCCATTAATTCAGACAATTGAAAATCAAATTAATCTCCATGACTTCAACAATTTGCTTAATTTGCCAATATTGGACAGTTCTTTCGATCGACGTATTACATCAATATCATACTGTATAATATCAGTCGATGGTTTGTATTCAGGTGTATTTCATGCTGTCCATTTTCAAATGTTCTGTTCTTACCGCTGCTATAAGGTTTGCCAGCTTGACATGTTACGCCTGGCTTCAGCTAAATTCCCACATAATGGGGTCGTTTCAACGGTTAATAAAGGAATTACTATTTTAAAGTTTCAAACACTTATGAAATAACTCTTCAGAATTCCGCAGAATTAGTAAGTTCACCTTATCATGAAAATTATGCCAATATCACCGGTCGTTGCAATACAACGTGGACGTAGTGGAAGTATCGTGTTATATGTACTTTTCGACCGAATTGTATCTAACTCTTTACGTTTGCAAACATGAAATTTATCGTTCGTTTGCTGTTAAATTCCTTCTATGTAAGTCTTTCATAACGTGGATTACTCACAAACTATGTCATTTAAACCTGACGGAGAATGAAATATTATTTACATTTTTTCCTGTGTAACATACATACATATTAATAGGTTGTTGTACATATTGTCAAGTTGCATAATACGCTTCTGTTTATTCATCATCGGGCCGAATACACAATATTTATACTGCACGATCTTATCGAAATGAAACAAACAAAACAAGCGGCAAGTTTACGTAAGATCATCCACGTCATAGATAAAAATGAAAACAGCGCTTTGATATAATTAAATCACAATTAGGACGTCACTGAAACCATGGCATTTTGATCACTCATGATGTGGATTCAAGCCCAGAACAACGCGCTTCTGACCCACAAGGGTGTATTGTATCACCTCAGCTGTGATCAAAATTCGGCACCTTTCGGCTATTGACTGACTATGGTTGACTCGGTAATTAAGAGGAAAAGAAGAGGTCGAGTTGACTTTATGATGCGAATCGACAAGTTGTACAACAAGTAACCTAATATTGATTGACTATGAATCCAGGCTGGATGATGTTCACGGATACGTTCATATGAGCGTCTGGTTCGTTTCGTCCTGTCAACACTGCCTCACATAAACGTTATAAATTTGACCTGTCGATGAATGAACGAAAACTAGCATGCTGGCAACATTGTGTTTACAATGATTCTGCTGAGGATTTTTGACCATATCCTAATGCTATGTATATGCCTTGTTTACACCAGAGTTCCGTCATACTCAGGATGAGTTCAGTGACGTCATCACCTATACGGCTGTCTCATGCGAACTTTGACCAGAGTTGAATGCTCGGCCGTAGCAGAACTGCGCACCACTGACGTGCTCAATCAGAGACAAAACATGGGTTTATATGTTCCACTAATAGATAGTGTGGTAGATTTATGAATTTAGATGAGACCCAGCTGTGAAAACTCAGGACTTTTGCTGGATTCGAACCAACGACAGAAACACCATGCCTAAACGCGGCAAGCGCTCTACCAGCTGATCTACGAAACCACGCCGGGAGCTCGGAAATTTCACATTTGGACTCGGTTACACACCCGTCCCACTGTCTCATATGTAATCCACCAAATGATCCAGGGGATCGACTGCCCCGGTAGGATTTCTCAAACAGTTCATGCTGGAATCCACCAACGCGACTGTTGAGCATAGAATTTGTATTACTAATAGGTAGTGTGGTAGATTTATGAATTTAGATGAGACCCAGCTGTGGGTCAATATCTGCAGTAGTATTGGTAGATTCCAGCGTGAACTGTTTGAGAAATCCTGCCGGGGCAGTCGATCCGCTGAATCATTTGGTGGATTACATATGAGACAGTGGGACGAGTGAGTAACGGAGTCTAAATGTGAAATTTCCGAGTTCCTGGCGTGGCTTCGTACTTCAGCTGGTAGAGCGATTGCCGCGTTGAGGCATGGTGTTTCTGTCGCTGGTTCGAATCCAGCCGAAGCCCTGACTTCTCACAGTTGGGTCTCATCTAAATTTATATGTTCTGTTTGAAGGCAACCAGTTGAAATGTGTATTCAAATGTGAAAGCTGCCTTCATTTGCGGGCAATCAACCTGTATGGTCCAAATCCTCGATTCTGTATTAGTAACCAACACCTCACTCAATAACCTCAATGATTTACAAGATTTCAACTTATTTGGGACATGACCTTTGGGTCATCGATTCGAGTCAACAGAACCACTGCTGTGCTTCCTCTAAATGCAATCACGCGTTCGTATTCACACCACAGAGAATGTCCGTGTCATTTTGCCCACTAGGTGCCTCGGCCATTTTCTTGTTATCGGTTTCCTAAAATGCCATATCAAAAAATCATCTTGGTTCAGCACATATACAATGGACAAAAGCTAATGATTTGGCTACCCAGCTTCACATGAGCAAACAATGTAACAACCGGGCTAGCCACGCTTCCTGTTTAGATATTATATATATATATATATATTATATTAAACAGATATATTAGACAGATACTACACAATCTGAGAATTGCTCACATGTGAAGGCGGTCGAGCCTCCAGATATGACAGCATGTTCAGTGTATTTGAACGTCCAGTTTTATACGAAAATATTGTGGATTTGGATAACCCTATACCGATTGTTGATATAACCTAATAACGAGTCCATAGGGCAGATCACGAAGAAAGTGCCACGGTAGGTTACTGCTTGTACAAACCATGAGAGATTTCAAACACATTTTGTCAGTGTTGTGAAACGGTGACCAGAAAACAGTACACTGTGAAGTCCTACTGGTTTTCCATGTGTTTTCCTCATTTATTTCAAGTTGCATATATTCTTGATTATGGTTCGTATGTCGCTGATCGTAGTTGTTGGTGGTGATTTTGGGTCAGAAAAACTGATTGAACGATTACAAAACAAAAGGCGCTTTCTCCGCAAGAGCGATAGGTCACGTGATAGTGCCGCGACGCGCAGTTCCACCAAACAGTGGTTCAAAGAGGTGCGTGTGGACTTACCCAACGAAAGTTGTTGCCACAGCCACATGGCCGTAGTGTGTGAATGTGGTTAAACGCGCATGGCTCGTGA
>JTDE01007422.1:1456-15841 GCA_014338405.1 Paragonimus skrjabini miyazakii | reverse complement strand
GCTTATGCTTCGCGAATAAATAGGAACGGTCTTCGAGGAACCGACGTATTCCGCGAAAGATGTTGAAATGTCGCCAGTCAAGATACTGACTACGTGGACGCACCATTCATTTGTCTGACGTTTTACCGATCATCTGGAGTAGTCACTTTTCTCATTTATCCCTCAGACTATACACGGATGGTGATCGTGTTTGTATTTGGCAGAGGTGTAAAAAAAGGGCTATTGTCATCAAAGTCGGTATAGTTGGCGCTGTAAAGTCTGTTACCGTTTCACCCTTCTGTTGCACGCTGCTTCTCTTACCTGTCACGTTTATTACGCATAAAACTATTAGTCTATTGTTTGTAACAATACCTACATGCTGCTTGCGCGCCTTGGCTTCCACTTTCACGTGGTAGTTGTTATCGGGAACTAACTGTGGCAACAGTCCATTTTAATTCACTGGAGGAACAGAATTCTCAGATAGTTCTCTGTTACTCAAGAGGAACATTTTTCAAACATACAGCGGACTTAGTGTGGTGAAATCTACCCTGAACAGTTATTGTAAATTGTCTTGTAACATTGTTGAATCATTTCTGGGTTCCGCTACATATAGTGATTGTGGTCTAATGGTCGGCCGTTCCAGAGGGCTTTGTGAATTACAAATTTTAATATTCCTAATTCATCCAGTCTTCCCTAGTCCAAGTCGTTCGTTCTGGAGCTCTGAGCAGCCATTCAGTATTTCTCCCTCGAGGGCAAAGTGTATTGTTTTGTGTATAAGCCCCGTCACGACCGTACTCCATCGAAGCATCAGGTTAAGGTCTGCTTGCCGCTACAGGTTCTCCAACTATATGTGTCTAATTTTACCTTGAATATGTCATTCGAGCCCTCGTTCACCACAGAACACAGATGAGCCTTCCAGCAGTTGAGTGCCTCACGGATGAGGCGGTGGACTGCAGGCGTTCTTTTACTTCTGTATGGTTTGATCCTTCACAATCAATCGGAGTCCAAGTCTCGTGCTGTCATTCCTGAGAGAGGACCCCGCAGCTTCGGACACATTTTGCCTTCCATTATTTTGCACATCAGAGTAAATCTCTCCGCAGATGCTCATAGCATTGAGGAAACATATCAAGGAGGTCTGATCTCTTCATAACTCTCTTCCTTCATTCCAACCACAGTTCTGGTGACCGGCCTCTTAACATAATCCAGCTTTCACTTCTCTATCTTTGTGCAGGGATAGGTCGCCGCTCGCCATAATTTAGGGCTGGTTTACTGTGGCCATGGTTCTGGCATAATCCTGCAGAAGGATCGTTTGCTTGCTCTAGTACGGCACCGGTAGATAAACCGATCCGGTCTTTGTTGTTGTGCATCTTGAGTGACGCCGACAGAACAATACCTAAATTATGTCCTTCATTGATTATATGTGCAACCGCCTTTGCACATGTCAGGTCTCAACTCCACTCGTTCCTCTAATGTGCATGTGCGCACAATTTCTGGTTGTCCACCAGCAGAACCCATTTGTAAGCAAATTCCATTAGACTAACAGGATTGGGCTGTGTGACACCCAGATTTTCTACGGATTTTACGACGCGCCAGACCTCGAAGTTATCAGTGCATGTTGAACACGGTGATTCCCCGAGTCTGAAGACATGACTGAAAATAAATTTGAAAAAACAGTGAAACACGGAATGAGGCTGCAGCAATTCCAGGAAAACCACCGCCACGAAAAGTAGACCTCATCTACCCTAACGGGGTGAATGCGATAACGGAGAAAATCCATCTTTCATTTTAGGATGGGTCCTGTGATTCTGAATGCCTCAAGCAGCTGGGTATAATCAGTAGACCGTGAATATCTCTGTTATCTTTTAGTCAGAAAGATTTTTCTAGCTATTCAAAATGTTAAAATTTCGTGGCGTGCTGCAACTCCTGAAATCTTAGAATTCTGTTGCCTGGAAAACATTTTGTTTTAATTTTCCGAAGACGCAAGCAAGGAATGTGCGGTAGTGCAATGGCATATGGAGAAATGGAAAAATAACGAAAAGTTGCATTCTGTTATTTCAGAGAATTGGTGGTGGAATATATTGGAAATCGATGTCATAAACGTGGAAACATGCGCCTTTATCTACATTCGGACGTAATTGGGCAGTAAAACGTGAGTATACCTCCCACAATTGAACCGTTGATAAAACACGAAGATTAAATTTGTTATGAAACTGCAATTGTAAGGTACGTCTATGAAGTTAATACATCGCAGGACAATGCACAAAAACTGGACAAGCTGGTAATACTTTCTTGCTTATATTCGCCGTGCATCGCCATTCCTTGCTACCACCGTTGTAAACTTTTCCATGGAATCACGACTTACGCCAGAATGGAGGCGAGGTGACCTGCTGAACGAACGATATTGGGGAACACTTCCCGCTTGGGAGATTACAAAAATTATAACTGCCTCGTCCATTTGTCCTACCTTACTAGTTATGCCAAACTGTACCTTCCCAAGCAGCACACAGCCTCATTTTTAATGGGGCAAAATTGGGGCTTTTCTGGGGCAAAATGGGGCTTTGTATATAAGTGGGTTTTTATTGGTAAGTGCAAGACATCATCCTATGCTGTATATTTCTTGCAATGTCTACTTCTGTTGTTGATGTTAGTGGCTACATGTTATTATGTCTGACATCCTCGTCTTGTTTTAATGCATTAATCGATCATAAATAATTATGCTCAGCTTGATTTGACTTAGAACGCGGTAGGTTGTGGCGATCGGTCTATGGGTGTCGTTGGGTTTTTGCACGATATTGATTATGTTCGACAGAAAATAAATGGTCGTTGTTCGGTATCAACTATTTACCGGATGTGTAGGAGGTTCATGCAACGTAATTCTGTTTCTTTGCTGTTTGTACAGTATTTTGTGCTTCATCCTTTTTATTGTTCTCCATAACTTCCACTCTTCTCAAATTCACATGTACACTTGATGTGTAATCACTGTGAATCGAATGAATCAGTAGTACAAAGTGTCTCCCTAAGGTCGCGAGTCCTGCCTTCTTTCTGCGTTTCTTGTCGCTTATGTTCTGATTTCTGAAGAGTAAAAGGCCAAAGCAGTCATCCATTGATTCCATTATATCTCCGGATTTATCTGTCGTCAAGATCATCCCCGCTGTGAACTCAGAATCCCCTTGGATCAACACGACAGATCGCATCCATTGGAAACCTTCGATCATTGTAGCGAAACCCTAAACAAACTACCTTTGCCAACTAATGTGAGTCGTTTGCTTTCATTCTCATCACATTTAGCATCGTGTTCACACCTAAGTTTTATACAGCGTTTACGTCTACTACAGTCTTGTATACGTTATTTAATAAATTGTCCCCATTTTCTGATCGTCACCTCAATTCCAGTTATCCGCTTATCCATCTGGTTACCGCCGCTTCTTCCATCACTTGCAAGAAACGGATTATTTGTGTCATTAGTGAATGTCTGTATTCCTCATGGAACGGACAATGTTTTTGTACCAATTTTGAATAACTCCAAAAAACAAGAGGACTGTTATTCTTTACTGGTGTCTGCGCAAACACGTTTATATTCGAATATCTGCTTTCAGATTTGTATGCTGCATACACATTTCCACCATAAAATTGGGATCTTAACAATATGCGGCAGAAATTACGAGCGGGAGTCATGTGTAGTACATAATTCGGTACAACGTTATATTAACTGTCATCACCTTTCTTTTCACCTCATTTCAGATAACTGAAATACATGTACCTAAATTGCAAGTCCGCAGATCAGGTAAAACGGATTATTGTCCATAACTATGTGCTTCCGTTTGCAAACTGCACCAACGTGTTCATTGTTATATCTAGTGTGGCACGCCAACCATAATTTGCCTTTCGAACATTAGCTATCGAATGTTGTGCAGTCACTATAAATGTTTGCTTCCGCATTTTTATCCACGTAAACAGCAACACTATGTTAATCTGCTTCACTGACGTCCTCACTTACAATATCTTATTCGTTTCCTTGCGGAAACTCTTCGAAGACAGATCATCCATATAGACAATGAAGATCAATGAACGAAGACATGATTTTCATTGTCAACTATTTGTATGGGAAGAAACCAGTGTACTGATCCGGGCAACCGGGTTGTACTTTTACGGTGACTGACAATAAATGCGCAGGCATTCAAAACCTTACGTTCACTGTCGCTTGTAGTCTTGCATTGGCGTGTCGTCCGGTAAATTAGGGACCAATGCGGATGCGGTGGAGCAATTATAAGAGAAGAACTAGAAGAATAATGCGGAGTAGTTGAGAGAAATCGGGATCGTAGGTGAGCTTTTGCGCAGTAAAACGATTTTGCGGCCAGCCCAATTTTGCTAGCATGGGTCTCACTGGGGTCCCATTGGTCAAACCAAATTTTAACCCCCCGCTATCATCCAAAAGCACCCCGGCGTCCCCTAAGGGACAATATGGGACGTGCTAATTGGGACGCAGGCGGAAGATTGAAGTCACTGGGAACAAAAACGTGGGGATAAAATTGTGAATTATGTATTCAATGATTGTGGAAAATTGTGCATTCTGCCTCCGCTTTTCCAGCACAGGATGTAGCCTTTGGTTTTTGCGTGTTATAGGTGTCTCCCCGTGTATCAATTGAAGTCTCCATCATCATGTCGTCCATCGCATCTGATATCTACAAGAAAACGGTGTGCGCATATATGAAGGAACTCACTTTCTTCAATTATATCAACACGATAATCGTTCCCGGTTATGTTGATTCACGCTTTCTTCGGCCAGTGTGCAAGCGGTACATTGTGAGCGGACCGGTCTAAGTCAACATCCGTTGTGGTTGGTGTGCGAGACTTGCTTCCCATAATCACTGGAGAAGTGTGAACAACGGCTGAACTAAGGGGATTGACAAAAATAAGGATTCGAAACGTGCACTTACCAGGTGACTGAGATTGAAGCTGCTTACCACAGAATGGACACTCGTTTGTCTGCCAGTTTGATACATTTATAGTGAAAAATTAGTTGCTAGGCCCCACAGCGGTAGCTGTCCATCTGTACCACGTCATCACAGTGTCAATATGACAATCCTGTTTTAGACCTCTTCACACACCCAGGTTGCATACTGCGTGTAGATGAGTCTATTGGGACGCTGATCAAAGGTAAGCCGGTTTTAGCACGTCCCAATATCTTACTGGCAAACGCAATGATGCTGTTGAGGCAGGTCACCGCCGTGCGGTCATTGCAATCATGTAGTTTTTCAATTACCTGATGCAGGGCTTCATAGTGATGATTGAACTTGGCTGCAGCAAGCAGCCAAAGCTGCGGGCCCACTAACCATCGAATTGGTAAGTTGTACTCTACCAGCCACCGCTCGTGAATGGAGACGTGACCTTTGTAAAGGGAAGTGAAAACTACAAAAGACTTTACCATAGGAGTAGAAATTTTTCCGAAACACCGACAGAATGTGTATGCGTGGAAGCCACACTGTACGGTAAAAAGTACATTCACATGTGCTTTGTAAGCTATCCGCGACGAAAGCGTTGCCATCTTGTTTCACACGAAACTGCCATGCTCACGGTGATTACTAAAGTAGCGCTTACCTTGCACTCAGCTACTGCTTCAAAAGGGAGGCGTGGAGTCCGTCCCTCCAGATGTTTTCGGACAAGGTGACTTGCGAACGTGGTTATTCTGTTAAGAGTGGTCCTCACGTACCACTCAACATTGACAACCTCGCGACGGTCGCACAAATAGGTCGTTTGTATTTTATATTTCCGCATCGGCCACTCGCTGTGGATCCATATTTTCTTACTGGCCACGGCTAGAAAGTCTCTAGGGCGCGTTCTCTTCTTCAGCTGTCCGTTTGAGTTCTCCAGTTGATTATTCGTGCGATTGCCAAAATGGAAAACATCGCTTCGCGCATGAGTGGCCCACTTCGGTTTGATGTACAGCCAATCACACAACAAATAATTCAGAAACTGCCTATCCGTTCTGCCGATGATATACAAATCACGTCTGAACCTACGGCAAACAGTGCAAGAGTGCAACCTACTCTTTCTCATTGTCTGCCGTAGCCATTCAATGGAAGAGGTAACGACTGCAAAACGAGTTTGTCTTTTAACAAATATGACGGACGAATTTTGCCCAATTACATACCTACGTACGGCACCACGTACACGAAAGTAACACAACAGGATGTCGCAGCCGAACACCACATGGGCTGCCCTCATTTGCACAGCCGTCTTGTCCAGGACAAATGTTTTCACCGCAATCTGCTCGCCCATCGTTTCCCGAGAAATTTCGAACAGTCTACGTGGTGAAGCATATTTCTCATTACAAACGTATCCGGACATCACGGGTCGGCCACGTCCCATACTGTCCGTTACGAGGACCTGATACAACTTCCAGCTACGAACGTATGAGGAAATATACAATGACATACTTGTGCATGCTTGTCCCGTGGGCGGCAACCCCATTCACAACATGCAGGAAACGTCGAAACAGTTCAATCTGCGTCCGTCGGGCGAAGCAGATATGCGTATGCCTTTATCCCTCACGGTGTGCATCACACCTTTCGCACTAACTACCGGCGGCACATCAAGGTTCTCTAATATTCCGTGACCAACCTCTCATGGCAAACTCACTTGACATTGCAGGCTTTAACTTGCGGCGGATGTTTCCAACGTCAGCGGTTATGATAAGCTTCCCGTAAACATCCGCTACATAATGCTGAATGTCAGCAGTTGGTGTACTGTACTGGAACAGACTCCTGCATTCATTCAATTCACTAATGGCGAGCCCACGATTCGTCTGATGGGACTCATATAGCAGACGACTGAGGGGGTGGTTGAGCTCCAACTCGAAAGGGCTCACAACCGGACACGCGCCTCGTCGGACCACACGAAATCGTGATCTGCAACATGTGTCGCAAGAACTGGTCGGTTACAACTAACAACAGTTAACCCACTAAACACGTCGCACACCCCTGCATACACTCCTACACCCTTTATACTTCGTAAAACGACAATAAATCCACATGGTTTTCAGGAATCCATGTCGCCTTGCCTTATCGTACTTCAAAGCAGTTTTCGACCTACGACTCGTCCCACGAACGTTAATAACGCCCACCTCACCCATGTACCTCTGAAAGCACTCCTGGAATTATAAGAAAGTGTGAACTTCACGATTATCAAACATCGCCTTGAAAATAAACAGCTGAGAATAAAATAATCAACAAATGAAAGAAATGAAAAAATAAATTAAAAATAACCCCAGCATCCTTGTGTTAACATTGCCACACGCAATAGACCACAACAACAACAGCCATACCGATTTTCGAAAAACAAATACGATGAGGTCGTTTCCAGTTAACGGTCGGTTAAAACAAACAGATTTGAGTCCATGACGCAGATCTTTACGATTCCAAGTTCTACACCAGTTACCAAGCTGATTAAACGACTTTTTCCGGTAAAATAATTTCCCCGAGCACTACAGCTCAGGAACTCACGGTCTACGACTCTCATTCATGGAAGTCATCCGTCAACTGGCTGTCACAGGACGTTCTCACGTCGCTGAAGTAGATCTTTGTCTAACATGATACGGAGTCCACTAACCTGCCACTGGTTGATCTCATACTCTCCATAGGGGATTCGGTTGTTTGTTTGCTTATGCAATTGTCCACGTTAGATTCAGATGACTGTTGTGAGGTGGCCCTTCTTTGTGAGTGTGAGAATCTCATCTTACTAAGCAACTTCAAAATGGGCCCGAAACGTTAATCTCAATTAATTAGAAGGTTTAAGTGCCGTGCTAATAAGTTCCGGAAGTGCGCAATTGTGATGCAGCATAACGCTGAAGTGGGTACGTTGAAAGAGTCTCCCTAGCTCATAGTGATCCGGGCTATCCACATCGTTATTACATGCCGCACAATCCTGAGAAACCATGAAAGCTCTGTGTAACCTTAGACTGCTCGGCTACGTACCGCAAGCTGTCCTTGAATGACAGGTTTTATCACAGTCTTGATTTGACCACACATCCAGTAGACATGTGGCTGCGATTCATCTTTGAAATATTCGCGGTTCTGGTGGATCTCGAAGAAATGTTTCTGGAGGTACGCATCACCGTTCACTATCGGGACTTTACTCCGTTTTGCAAGAAACCCAGCAGAGTATCAGATGGTCTCACTTCCATTCGGTACTACCTTCCCACCGTTCTGCACAAGCTGTGCGTCAAGATAGCCATCTAAAGATTGCTGACTGGTGTTCAAAAAGCTCATTCGTAAAAACGTCCAACCAAATTTTGCATTGATGATTGCCAAATTTCAGTTTCCAACGCTGAGATACCAAAACATTTTCGATGGAGGTTTGTGGCATGCTTGCAAGCGGAGGTTTATAACCGAGAAAATGAATGTCGGCTGACCACGGGAGCCTAACATCAATACCTATTTCACGGCTGTCGCCATTCTTGGTAGACATTACAGTTAGGTCGCTACAATCATAACGCGCAATCAGTAGCAAATGAGAGGCCGTTGTGGACGAGCTTCGTTTGAATCTTCAACACTCAGGAACAGTGGTGACTAGAAAGAAGATGTTAACCTGTGTTTCGTTGCCATATAGCGTTCTGGAATGTGTTTTGCGGTGGTTACTGCCTGGGAAATGTCTGCTTCGGCAGTTTCACAGCGGTGGCCCTGAACGGAACGAATTACGATGCCTAGAAGATTACGAAGAGTGATAAACCTAAGTAACGTGCTTAAAAGCCCTGGAAGGCTTCCGAGTCCAATGCTATAAGTTGTTTTCGCAGACATTTTCGCAGAGCTACGCAAGCTGTATTTTTTTGCGAATACCCGGAGGACGGTTATGGCCGGTAGCTTGTCTGCTTACCTTCAAAGTAAGGTGCATGACGCATTATGGTGAGATTTGATTAAGTTGGAGTTGTACCATCAAAAGCGGTAACTATTCCACAAATCGAATTAGTCCCAACAATTTGGGCCATGAAGGTGCAGGAAATAATCGCCCACAACCTGGGTAGGTGTTCCGAGAGTGTTACTTATAAACAAATTTTATAATGGTCCTCTAACAACTACACAGTGTGTCAAATCGATTATGCACGCTTGTGGTTAACTGCCTTTCTGTGACCTATCAACCATCGACGCCCAAACACTGGGAATACGTGTGATAGGATGAACATATAGTTGGCGACTGCGCTCGGTCCCAAAGGTTGTCTGATAACAAACAACTGGATGAAAAGCCGCAATTCTTAATTCATCATTCCAGGTTGTGGTCTGCAAAATCTAACTGTTCTTTTGAGCCTAACATTTTCGAACTGAACAGGCTATCAACTCACGTGGACTCTATCGTCACAGCAAATTATCTGCACAGCCTCAACGTTCAGTACTCAAGCAGGACTCGATTGTTCGAAGCCATCAGATGGCTGACCCCGTTCAGGTGTTGCATTATGAAGCTCCACGGTTGGCGCCCGAGATTAATCTGGAGAGCTGGGATCCTGAGGTTAAAGGAATTCAAAGAAGCCAGCTTGGATAAGGATATTCACTGTAGGCATGTGTGGAGCCAGAACTGTGCAGAACCACCAGCCACCTGTCAGAGTTAGCCGAATTTTAGCGGACACTGTAAATTCATTGGTTCCCAACTGATAAAATTTGTTCCTCAATCGTTCACTTCAGTCCAGTTCACGTGACGCGTCGGCTGGCAACCTGATAGTCCAGCTTTTTAAGCTACCTGGCAACAAGTTTCCCGCGTCTCAGTTGTGAGGATCCATCCTCAGGTTTTGTTTGCCTGATACCTCTAACCCACAAACATAGAACGTCAAGTTTGTACATAAGTAGAAGGCAAAATAAAAGGACATTTCGTAACTAATACAGAGGGAAAGAAACAACTTACGTGCAAGCCGGTTAGCAAAATGAAGCTGCGATGACCGTATTCAAGTGTTCACGCCTATGTACGCATTCATCTTCAAGTACAACCAATAATGTGCATAATGGTTCATCAGTGGTGAATGTTACACTTGTAGATAAACTCAAAACTTCTGCAATCCGCGCATTGCATAATGTCAAGAGAAGCAACACTGTAGTGCCTACGCATCGAAAAGACGATTTGCAGAAAGCATTTCCCTTTTTTCACCACCCTGACATTTGATCTCTGTATCCTGCTTATCCCAATTTTGTTTCATTGAACTAGTTCGTAACTATTCTTCCTCTGCGCGAGCAGTGATTTTTGACAAAGCCTAACTGACTGCGCAACATGCATATTGAATCGTTCGCTAACGATTCCAGTTCACAGCGAGTTACGCGTAATCTGTTACTCCAAAAATGCCTTTCTCAATATCCAACGGCAGAGAAGATAATCTGTCTTCCAAACGGCTAATGAGAAGACGCTCGTAAATACTGGATTTGATACGGTACTAGTTGAATCAATGTACATGAAAATTAAATATCTCACCACGAATGTGAAAAATCCTCATAAATTGAATTAAGAATATAAGAATACGACAAACGTAGCAACTAGGCACCGTTCAGTTGTGTGGGACGATATAACGGAATTTAGCTCACTTAAACAAATGGCCATTAGTTAAGTCGAAGCAAAACGACCATTTGAGCATCGAAAAATGATAAGAATTATAAACTACTCAAGGAAAAACGTAGAAGAAGAAGGTCCAGTGTTGACATTAGGAATTTACAGGGCACGTACTAGATAAGAGTAAAGGAAGTGGTTGCAGTATCTGGTGTAAGGATAAAGATGATTAATGCAGTTGCTTTTTAAGGAGAATCATACAACATAAAGCCACCTTTCGGCACCAGTCAAACATAACGCGGCAGCCTCAAAAAGAATGCAACAGACCTTAACAAAATCAACAGCGCAAGCCGGCCCTTTCTGCTCTGATGACCGTAAGACTTGCGGACCGACTTTGGGCAATGTGAGGGAGGCGGTGTTTTTTCAGAGTAGGGGTTACAGCGACAATCCTGTAGAAGCGAACAACACAAACATGCATAGGCCAAAAGCCCAGTAAGCCGTGCGTGCGATCTACGCATACAAAACTAAAACGGCGCCAACAACACAGCAGCAGGCTCCATTACACACCTAATATTCAGTCCGTGCGCGCTTGCTGGTTTCGACTGCACGTTATACCTGACGGCTAACCTTCAAACTTACTTGTTCCATTCGAAACCCAGTGACTTTAATAAACGAAACTATTATCTGATTGGCTGAAGTTCGTCCATTTTCATTACTGACGCATGTCTGTAATAGTACGGTAGAAATATCTGGATTCAATTTTGTTTTCTGTTTGGGAATCCGTTTTCGGGTTACGCGCAACTCAATGATCAACCGTGGATCGTTTGAGATAAGTTGTCAGCTATTTGAGCTGAAAAAGACTGCAACAGATATTTGCTGACTAGCAGTCGTTGTGCCCATTCTGTCTACAAAGATCGACTGTAATATCGGCGGTGGTTTACAAAATGCTTCGTGACCGGTCCGAGAGATCTAGTTCGGTTTATATTGACAGCTCGAAAACTACTGCAGAGAAGTCCCAGCTTCTCATTTCGACGGGACCCACAAACCCTGGCGCTAAATCCGCCAATAATATTTCGGATTTTCACAGAGGTATTTTTGCTCACATCCCTTCCCCCAGTCCGGTTTCTTCTGTAATTGAATTCAAGGGCATGACCACCATGATCACTTCTAATTCCGATGTGCCAAATAAGCTTCGGCGCCCTGAGGACTTTTGCCGATTCGAATTATGTTACTTCAAAATCCCTGCGCAAAGCGACTGATCAGATTGCCGATTTCCTCAGACTACTGTTCACCCTAACTGATTCCGAAAGAACATTACCCAACAGTCGGAGATTGGCGGACCTCACTTCCGTTTTCAGCGATGGCAGACGACATTTTCCTAATGACTTCTGCCCAACAGCCTTCGTCTCAGTTGTCCTTAAATCACCAACAGCATTCATGTACGACCTATTCCATAGCCATCTTTCTTCTTGCAGCTTTTGCAACGCGCAATCCGGCCTTCGCAAGACACGATCGTGTACCACAAATTTTCAGCTAACCGCTGTAGTTGACCAGGTTATCTCGGTAAATGTTGTGTACCTAGACTTTTCAGGAGCTTTTGATTGCGTGAGTCACGTTGTTTTGTTCGGTAAACTTCGTTGTTACAAAGTATGAGGTAACTTTCAAGTGCTAGAGTCTAACCTCAACAAGCTTCAGTATAAGGGGCGCACAAACTGTGACATCTAGCTGCCGAACAAGTTGCAGTGGTGCCTGTCAAGATCCTATTCCTTGTTCTCTTTTTTATTTATTTTCCTATCCGATATTCTGCTTCGATTTCGTTTCCCTTGTACCTGTTTGCCGACAACCTCACTGTACAGCGTACCGTAAACACCCTTAATATTTGAGCCATCTTACGGAGTGACCTGAACGGTCTACATGACCAGCTCCAACAAAATAGGCTTTATTTTAACGGTAGAAATTGCAGTTGTATGCACATCCACTTCTAGGGAGACCCCATGGACTATCCTGACAGCATGCCTCTTTAATCGGTGCAAGCTGGAAGAGGTCTCGACACAATGGTCTCTCATATTTTTCCCAGCCCCCTTAACGGCGCGGTGAACATAGAATGCGGGCATAACACATTAAAGTCATACAAAATGCTTTTGAGTTAGTTTGGCCTTCGTTACCTCTAACCACTTTGCGACAGTGTTATCCGTCCACACTTCCTCAGGGGACTAAAGTACCTCTTGACGACGTGCAAACAAGGCTTTTAAGGCCTATAAGCCAAACTTTAAGAAGCGAGACATGATTTTGCACTTCGCAGGTTTTCGCCGGATTAAGTCATCTTACTCCAGCATGTTCAATCGTGAGACCAACCAACCGCTCGCGTCGTTCCGCGTCTAACACAGCTCGTGAAAAAATGGTGAAAGGCCACAGTACCGACATGGCCTGTTCTCACCTCAAGTTTGCAAGGTATGGAACAATTTCCTTATTGTGTTATGTCCGCTGGTTCTACTCATGTATACACCGCTCGCATTGATACGTAGGCAGCACGTTAGTTCCACTACTGCAGGGGTTTCCGGTATTCAAGGATCTGTTCATGATTCGTGAACCTACGCACGGGAATATGTAGTCTACAGTTCTGATTTCAACCATCGTAAGTAGACAGCTGATCAGATGAAGAATAAAGGGCTAGTAAGATGTTTTCAGCCAATCAACCATTAATTCACAGGTTCAAAGTTAGGGGTCCACGGCACCTGGATTCAGTCGGTCTGCCATAACTGATGTCAAGTGGGCGTCTGTGACCTGCAAGACAGTCCTGAAAAACAAGGCGTGGTGTCGTTCTTGTGGATCATTAATACCAAGAACAACAATAAGTTGCGAATGTGATTAGGCTTTCTGTAAATGGAACCACATTAACGTTTTATAACGACCTCTACAAGCAAGGCCAAATAATCCAAATGGAAAGAAGTTCCAGCGGTTGGTATGTTTGTACGAGGGGAAACTGTTGTTCCAGCGAGGTCTGGGAGGCCAACTTGTGAAGCTTCTTCCAATGCCTTCGTCGACCCGTGTTAGTCACTGCGATGGAAAGCTGCTTCAAAAGACCTTAGCTGAAAAAAAGCGTGCGAGAATTAAGTCACTCAAGTGTCGAATGAATTCAAGTGAATGCGGATCAAGAATTTCAGGTTGAGTCTTGTGCCTGATACTTCCGAAGTCATGAACTTGAGAGAAAGAATTTTTCCATGGTAGTCTACCACGAACCAAAAGTGGGTATGTATATAAAAATCGAAAAGCAGTAACAAGGTTTGATCGAAGCGATTCACTGATCGGGGAAGCCCCGGTCAATCAGTGCTCACTCAGAAATTGTTGCAATCGGACTTGTGGTCGTTCGGCGCTAACCAATGAAAAACGTCCATCAGCTGCTATATGTAAGTGGTTTGTAAAACGTGGTGAGCGAAACACGTGTCAGGTTCACACAACCAAGTTGCTCAAGACAAGACAGTGAGACGTTACAACGGACGGGCCAATCCAAAGGCAAGACACTTATCGTCCAACAAGAATAATAAACACTGGTGTCCCTCTACAAATTGTGTGGTTATTCTAAGAAATTTTTCCGGTTTCTTCGATTTAGCAGCACAATTTGTGACGCAACCTACTGTCGCAGGCTAGATATTTCACTGACCTGCCTGCCGCATGATGTGTGAAAGAGTCCTAAAACGTATCACCGCATACTGCAACCAGGCTATCAGCAAGGTTGACATGATGCATGTCGTCCGAATGCTTGCTCGCCTGCTGGCTGTAGTGTGGATCATAAAATTAAACACTACAGTTCTACTTGTTCGTTGGCCGCTGCCTGTAAATTAGCTAGGTAACTTCATGTAAGTGCCGCTTATGGCTTTAGACGAGACG
>JTDE01007421.1:18064-31661 GCA_014338405.1 Paragonimus skrjabini miyazakii | reverse complement strand
CGGCAAGAACAGATTACGTAATCAAGACTGCTATCATAACAGCCATCAATAATTTTGTACAATCGACGTGAACTTTCGGAAACTGATAACAATCCGTTCGATCCACTATTGTATATTTTCTCACATGATTGACTCATGTGAATGTGTTGTATTTAGCCTGATGATGAATCACCGAAAACAAGCTTGTTCGCTACACGTTCTTCTAATGTTTATGTATGTCACATGTATTCATGCAAGCAGTTGCTCCGTCCAGTTCACTCAAGCTATGGTCACCGCCTAGTCACGTCACACGTATTCACGCTAGTAACTTATCCGTCCAGTTGATTTAACCTATGATCAACGTCTAAGTATGTCGCATGTATTCATGCTAGTAGCTAATCCGTCCAGTTCACTCAACGGATGATAAACGGATAATTATGTTGCATATGTTGGCCTTGATATCTGCTCCGTCCAGTTTACTTAAGCTATGATCAACGTCTAAGTATGTCGTACGTATTCATGCTAGTAGCTGCTCCGTCCAGTTTACCTGAGCTATGATCAACGTCTAATTATGTGGTGTGCGTTCACACAAGTAACTCCGCTGTCCAGTTCACTTAACCTATGATCAACGTTGATAAGTAGAAATCGGAATAATTCAGAATATACATGTATTTAGACTGTTGGGCATAAGTTGTAATGATCTCCTTCAGTTCTGGTCAAAAATGAGACTACATACTGGCAGCCGTCAGTGAAGACTGTAGCCGGCGAAACCATACACCAACTGTCAGCGGAATCATAATCGTCCATGATACGAAGATAGGAGGGTTGTAGCTGAAGTGGTGGAAGTGGGAATCAATGTTTTCGTCGGATAAATAATGAATAACAAACTCGGTCATTATGTGTCACATAAATGAGCACAGACTCGCATACATGTGGCAAGCTATATTCAACAATAGTCAATAAGCTATAAACAAAACAATATGCACGTTGTTACTGATAGAGTGGGACGTGTTATCCATGTTTACACTATACCGTAGGTAGAAACACCCGGGTGAAAACGCAGACCCTTTTCCACTGGAAATACTATAAAGGAATCAAGCTGAACATATAATTCAGGTGAATAACTAAGCAGCTACCGTGGCGGCATAGCTTTAATTAGGGATTACTGTGATAATTTTTGTACACTGCAATGTAAACGCAACGTGTTCGAGGATTACAAATTCAATAATATCTACAAAACCACGCGAAATTGAGCGTTTCTGCCAAGTTGATTGAGTATTCTACCACGGAAATTTCGACGGAAGCATTTTCGGGACGTACAATCGATGAGGAAAGCCAACATGATGCTTTCGTCAAAAAAATGTCGACACATTTTTTGCAACAAAAGTGCGAATATGAACCATTTTTAAGTATAGCTGATTTTTCTCATTACAACGCTTTGACTATACTCCATAAGATATGTATATTTGTCCTACAATATCCGTTTTAATATTTCATGAAAAATTTGAAAAATCTTTTTTCGCGCCTAAATGGCCGTTTTCAACTCGGTTCGGCTTTGAAGCACCATCCCGACGAACTGCTGGGAGTGTTCTTTAATATCGTTCTTTCACCAGTTCACTTTGTTTCCATTCCAGTTGGAATGTACGCTAGCGTACATCCTGATTCCATGGAATAGTTAACAACAGTGGTACCAATGAGTGGTGGAGCATGGTGAATTGTCCTACGTTAAATCAGGTTATAGGCGTCTCTCACGTTTGTAGTATTTGAAAAAGCTTAGTACTTATGTTTCAACAACAGTTCGATTGTCGAAATTATACTCACGCTTTCCAGTTTAATCACGCCAAAATGTCAATAAAAGCATGTGTCCACGTCTATGACGTCGATTTTCATTATATTTTACCTTCATATTTCCGAAATAACGTAGAATGCGACTTTGCGTTGTTTTTTTCATTAATCCCTATGCCATTAAACAACCGCACATTTTTTGTTTACATCTGCGGAAGCCTGAAACAGAGAAATCTCTAGGGAACAGATTTTCAAGATGTTAATTTCTGCAACATATCACAAATTTTCAACAACTTTAATTGCTACGAATTATTTATTAACTAAAGGATAACGGAGAGATCCACGTCCTACCGATTACACGCAGCCCGTGAGGACGGCACACTACAACGTAAAGTACATCGAAAAGCAACCTGGTCAGGACAGTATACTAACTTCAATAGCTTTGTACCTTTGAGACGAAAGAAGAGTTTAGTCCGATGTTCACCCGACAGAGCTGTAAAAATGTGCTCAGATGACACCATAGAAGAAGAAAAACAGTTCATATTTAACATGCTGCTTGAAAACGGTTATCCAGAACAGTTTGTAGCTAGACACGATAATTAGCACAAAGATAAATGTGACGCAAACCGTAGACAAAATGTCTGTCTATATTACGTTGCTTTTCGAAGGCGATAGCAACGATGAGAACATAACCAGGAGACGTAACGTGGCACTTAATGAAACCTATTTTGCAGCTAAATTACGTACACGGTTTAACTCCACACCAGTTTTGAGTTCGCAGCTAAAAGATATGCCGGCTGTACATGCTGCCTCTTTTTGTGTTTACTGTTTTGCTTGTTCCTGTGTAACAAGCTACATAGGCCGCACAACAGGGCGACCATCTGAACGCATGTGGGAGCATCATCCGGTGTGGCTAGCTGGAGGGCCGATGAAGACTTGCTTATCGGCGGTTGCTGCATACTTGGTCGAAGTGATTCATCTGATCAACCCGGCCGATTTGTTCAAACCGATCTATCGAGTGCAATCGAAATGGATCAAGGGTCGCCTATTAGCCATTGCAGAAGCCACCGCAATTCAGTTACACTCACCCGTTGTGTTCACAAAAACGTCTGGTCAAAGCACTGAACCTCCCGTGGCCGTGCATCAATAACTCGGATCGATCTGTTACGTAGAAGCACCGATTTGCCAAAACCAGTTGATTAGTCTGACCAACTTGACATTACTGCCTACAATCCCTCAAACTATTGATGTACTACCCCTGTCGAACCCATATAAATGTGTTGTATTTAGCCTGACGATGAAACGCTGAAAACAAGTTTGTTTGCTACGCGCTTCTTCTTATGACTAAACCGGGCATATTCACGGTACATATCCATGTAAGTTTGATAGCTCCGTGTCATTTGACTGACACTTATGTAACGTGGTGTTCTGACACCATCTTTGTTTACTATTATGTTGATTGTGTTCATTATTTTATAGCACGGCTACTCGGACCCAACACTTTGCCAACCCTTGCCAGAGTCTGGCCGACTCCAAGCAAAAGCTCGTCGTTTAACACTAAATAAGCTGAAATTAGCGCGCGCCGAGTTCGAACACATGCTTGAACTTGGCATCATTCGCCTGTCGGATAGCCCACGGGCTTCGCCCATCCATATGGCGCCGAGGTAGTCGGGAGACTGGAATCCATGTGGAGCTTATTGCGCGCTTAACGACGACACGGTATCAGATAGGTACCCCATCCCGCATACGCCAGACACCATGGCTAATCTGGAAGGCACCCGCGTGTTCTCGAAGCTCGATCTGGTGCGCGCTCGTTACTAGATCCCGGTTGCCGTGGACGATATCGCCAGTTCAGCTGGAGTCAGAACACTTCCGGCTTGCTCACGAGCTCCACAATCTGATCGTTCATCTCCTTAGCTGATCTCCTATATCGGTGTCATTTAGCACTTTTCGATACCTATAATATTTTCCAAATAGTATACGCTCAATCATCCTTAATTGTCTTTAATCTTACTTTACGTCCGGTACCTTTAGGCTATACTTATTCAGCGTTAATTTAGTGCACGTTATTGCTCAGATGTCTTATGGCCTGGTTTATTATACGTTTGGTAAACAAATGTCGTCCATCACAAAAAACGACACAGGCACCCCTACCAAACTTATCTTAGGCGATACTAGAAACAGATTGCTTCGGATTTTTCATGTTACCAGTTAAGCAGTGCGCCGCTTCCGTGAACTAAGCAAAGATCAAAGAAGCAACGGAGAAGAATCCAGACGTCGATGAAGTGGATCAGGTTGGTGGGCAATCTGGAACAGCTGCAGTCACATACGAGGGTGCATCTGCCGGTAATTCATGTAACATTCATTTCAGAATGCCGCAACGTTGACCGCACATTCATACAAACACCAGCATCTAACTTTAAGGTGTATTGAATGCGATGAATTTAGATAACTCTGGCAATATTACTGAAATGACCTTCATATATACATGATCTTGATTGACACATATAGTTGAAGTAGCTGCCTTTTCCACGTGTGTGCCGATGGTCGTGTGTGCGACAAGAGGTTGGTGACTGCGCTGTCTGCCTTTATTTATTCCTCTTTTGTTGACCAATTTTCTTCTTCCGTCCAAATTGCGCACGAAGAATTGTTATTTCGACGGGCGCTAATTCCCACGTTACTGAGCCTGAATATCGTTTACTTGTCTAATAATGTTCCGGCGTAGCTAATCCGGCTTTACTTCCTATTGCTTATCCCTAATTCATCTCTGACTTCAATTTTACTTACACTGTCTATTTACTATTACGTGCATCGCCTTACTTGGCCGTATTCGCCTGACTGGTTGGTCTCCGACAGCGATTGGATCCAGTATCAAGGTTTATTTTCATTATCGTCCATTTAGCTTTTAATAATTTATATATATTTTAACACCACAATAATCGTGAACCCGCCTGCACTACCGTCCATTTGGGCCAAAGCCGGTTGCTCAGCGTTATTATTACGAACGCGACCGTTCGAGATCCAGCATATCGATGGATAACTATCAGGATTTAACACATATTTAGATATAAAGTAAATGGTCTCGTGATGTTAGTTCCGAGGTTCGCACGCCCAAGGTTTCCTAAGCTTTATCCCAACGCGGATAGGAAGTCACAATGAGAGGATGATGGATCTGCAAACAAACTTCGTTTATTAATCTACTCACCGTTCACAAGCGGGCTTCGACACAACGATTGAGGACGCTAGGGAGTTGTACATGAGAGAACCTTGAGCACAACCGGACGGCAGCCTCCAGAGAGCATGAATGTCGACCATCAAAATTCAAACAAGCGTCAGACCGGTTGAGCAGCGTTCCCAACGGTAATAGCTGAAACATTGTTATATTAGTGAATGCAGCCTACAATAGTAGAGACGGCGCGGATTCAGTATACAGCTACGGGTAAAACTGTGATACCTACGCCCATACACTATCTGTGATGTTAGCAATTTGTAGTAGATTAATATTCACAAGGCAATGTGAACCGGCGCGGTGATACTGTCGAGGTAACTCTCACGTTGCAAGGAGTTTGCGATTTTGGGGACATCAAAGGTGATCTCATTACATCACCCCCACTAGAGCGGAGACAAATATAGGAGGCCTGATGACGGTGTTCTTGGACGAGGCTGTTCGGAGGTAGTTACAGGCCAGGCCGCGAGATGCGAAGGGGCACTACAGGCTTTGTCGGCCTTTTCAAAACAGGTGGGCCTAAAGCGATCGATGCTAACCGTGTATACCCAGTCGCTTGGGTACCTAGAAGCGGTTCTTCCGCTGAATTGCCTTGAAGAGACCTCATCAAATCGCTCGAATGACCACCGTGAACCATCCATGCAAACAAACACGTGTTCACAGTCGTGGTGGTCTCCGGGAACAAATTCCTTGCGGCTTTGCCCTCGTGTATCCGTGAAACGGAGGCGGTGCATATACATGGCGTATGGAGCAGCATATCGGAATGAGTCTGTGGCGGACGAGAAATAATCACCAGGAAGACTTAGCGGTTGACCATAGAGAAGTTTGGCGCTGGAAACGTGGATGTCGGCCTCGAAGGCCGCGCGGATGCCGATCAAAACCATTGCCAGGGCTTCTCTCCAACGGACTTCATCGACGGCGGCGAGGGTTGCTCATAGTCATCGATGAAAGCGTCCGACCACACAAAGTGGAAAACGACCTACAATGCTGCTATGGAGGTGTGCGAGCCGAGAGGTGAGCGGGAGGCATCGGCCAATCGCGGCCGAAACATGGCGGTGGACGGTAGCTTGTTGACAAGCTAGGCAAAATCGTGACGATGTTCGGGGATCCTTTTGCAAACCGTGCTGGGTTTGTGAAGGTCCATTGCATCACTTTTGAGATTTGGTGAGTCTTGCTTAAAAGTGCTGAATGATGGCCCAACTTTCTATTACTTTCCCTAAAAGTTAACCGCATAAATCGTCTTTATTCTCACACCAGTTACTTCGACCGTTTCCCTTACTCTTATTCAGTCTGCGCTATATATATTTCTGAATGTCAAGACAAGACTTTCTTCTATATTTTCTTTTGGGTAGCGTATAATTTTTAACATTTCTTGATGCGCAAACAAACGGCTTGCTTCGTTCCAATCAATGGCCATTTATTTGAGTGAGCTCAATTCCATTTTATCGTCCCGATTGTTGAGCTGTGCTTAGTTGCCAAATTTGTTGTGCGGGCAAAATATTTGTTCACCTTCTGAGGAATTTTCACATTCGAGGTTAAATATTTAAATTCTATTTGCAATAATTGAATGGGTACCGTTATAAATCCAGTTCTTACAGGCGTCTTCTAATTAACCGTTTCGAAGATAGATTATCTTTTGTCGTTGGATAATAAAAATAACAACATTGGATCAACAGATTACGCGTAAATTGGTGTGAACTTGAATCGTTAGTAAACGATTCAATGTACCTGA
Source organism: Paragonimus skrjabini miyazakii (assembly GCA_014338405.1). Classification (NCBI taxonomy): domain Eukaryota; kingdom Metazoa; phylum Platyhelminthes; class Trematoda; order Plagiorchiida; family Troglotrematidae; genus Paragonimus; species Paragonimus skrjabini miyazakii. The sequence continues at coordinate 24,939 of JTDE01007421.1, read as the reverse complement.
CAAGACACCTATCGGGAGCAAGTTTGGCTGTGCTCCGTATACCAGAGTGGGCAATGTTATGCAGCGTGTCAGACACGCAACGTCGTAGGGTTGAAGTCACGACTGGACGATGATGTCCAGCGGGAGTATTGCACAAATTCTTTCCAGGTGTTGTCGGTAGCTGGAGGCCCGCGAGGCGCAATGACGACTTGTGGCAGGAAGCAAGGAGATCGTTTTCCGCTCGTTGTGGGTCGGTCATAGCTAACAAGTCGACGATGTCGTGGACAACAAGCGTTGATACGCGTGACAAAGCATCAGCCACAAAGTCGTCACTGCCAGAGACGTGTCGTAAGTCTGTCGGAAATTACCAGGTGAAATCCAAGGAGCACACTTCGTGTGGTGAGTGGCGCTCGGAACGATTATAAAAGGCATATATCAATGGGTTTTGATCGGTGAAAATCATCAATTGGTAACCCTCCAGGGGATATCGGAATTGACGAACGGCCAAGTAGGTACCTAGTAATGCACGACCGAACGTGTTGTACCTAATTTCGGCAGGTAATAGACGTCCGGATAAAAGTGAAAGTGATCCCCAGAGTCCATCGACGAACTGTGGGAGTACGGCACCAACAGCTGTGGAGGAGGCGTCTACGGCTGTACTAGTGGTGGAATTTGCGTCAAAATGGTGCAGCATCAATGCAGCGGCTAGCGTGTCTGTGGTGCTGTTGAAAGAATCGACAGCTGCTTTTGACAACTCAACGTTGCCGTTGAAACGGCTGAAGAGTAAGTCGGTCAGAGGTTGCACAAGCTGAGCGCAATGCTATATAAACCGGCGATAATAGTTAACCATGCCTTTAAAACGACGGACAGCAGCGAGCGAGTAAAATCGCGAACCGTTTGTACCCTGTCGGTCAGCGGGCTAATATCTTGCTTATCGCTACGATGACCCAATAACTCGATTGCTGATTGGTGGGAAACGCACTTTTTAGCGTTGACAGTGACGTTATACGCCACGAATCGTTCTAAGAACAATGGCAGATGGTTCTGCTGCCCTTTTTCAGAGAAAATTGCCATCCAAAGTCCGTCGATACAAAAACGGACGAAGTACAAACCACTTGTGACGTCACTGGTAAATCGCTTATATGTTTGGGTGGCGTTCCGGAGACCAGACGACATGCGCAGAAATTCGGACAAGCCGAATGTTATAATCAGCGCTGTTTTGGCGTCATCGTCCACGGCAACCGGGATCTAGTAACGAGCGCGCACCAGATCGAGCTTCGAGAACACGCGAGTGCCTTCCAGATTAGCCATGGTGTCTGGCGTATGCGGGATGGGGTACCTGTCTGATACCGTGTCGTCGTTAAGCGCGCAATAAGCTCCACATGGATTCCAGTCTCCCGACTACCTCGGCGCCATATGGATGGGCGAAGCCCGTGAGCTATCCGACAGGCGAATGATGCCAAGTTCAAGCATGTGTTCGAACTCGGCGCGTGCTAATTTCAGCTTATTTAGTGTTAAACGACGAGCTTTGGCGAACACCGGCAGGCCAGTTGTGTCGATGTGGTGCTGCGTTGCAACAGCTACTGGTAGCAGCGATGTTGACTGTCTAAAGACGATAGGGAATTGTTCAACAGGAGAAGCATTAGTGTTCATGATGGCCGGGCGGTACACGGGACCAGTTGGAAACGCGTGGGTCAGCGTTTCGACAGCAGGTAAGTTCGTCTTAAGGTCGGCTCGCTGACGGTGTCCTGCATCGACTAACAGGTTGGAATGCTCGAGAAAATCGATGCCAATGATTGGCATTTGGAAGTTTGCAACGATGAAAAGCCATCGGAAATTGAAGCGATGGCTTAGATTTAGTGTACGTGAAAACTGACTGTAGTCGATAAAAGGCGTACCGTACAGCAACGTCGGTCAGCGTGTCGTGCTGGCCGGCCAGTTTCCCTGGTCCTTTTTGGAGAAGGAACATGGACTGCGACAAAAGCGAGCACGACCAACAGGCTGCTGGTGGTACCAGCAGTGATCAGGGTTGACACTCCCTGTAGGCACTCGTCGCCCCTAGAACGCGACCGGGAGGCTCATCTGTTAGATTTACGTGGTGCAGGATGCGAGCTCTGAGTACTGAGCGCCTGGATCTGATGTGTGGGTTCGTTCAGACGATCGGTCAGAAATGGTAGTTACTCCGATTCTGGCACGGATAATTGGGAAATCTGTTTCCATGTCTCCCAGATTCAGTCGGCGGTGTCAGCTCATTGTGATAGAGCCGCCTGAGGGTTGGATAATCTGCATATCCCTAGGCGGTTGCTGGATCCACATTTCCCACAAGAAAGACTCATGAAGCTGAGTTGAACCGACGAGGCGTTGTATGTGGCGTAGAAGCTGTAAAGGTTTCTGGCCGCCTAACTCGGTAGTACTCAGCAGCTGAGCGATGCATTTACGAACGAAAAGGCCATTGCGCTTAATAGCATTCTTTTTCAGCTGCTCGTGTGGCCTAATTGAGTATGACAGCTCCAAAGTGTCGCCCAGCTCGTCTGTTACCTGAGGCGGGAGAGCAGCGGCCGGGTAATGAGGCTTCATTAGTCACGCGGTTACGTTTCTCAACACAAAATTAGCCTCCAGCTGAGCAACTCAGCTCCGAGGGTTATCCTCCCTAAAGGGCGCAATCGGGACGGAAACTGCTATGAGGGAAACTTCTGGCGAACTAAAAGTCTGTTCCTGCTTAATTTCGACAGTAACGGGGATTGAAATTAAATATATAAACAAACGAAAAAGCAGCAATAAATTACGTCAGAAAAACAAAATGTATCAGCAGAAAGTTACAAAATATGCGGACTCATCAGTTTTAGTGCATATGTGCAATAAGTCAACGCTTTTACAGGTATACACAACGAATACCAAACGCGAAATTAGGAATACCAATAATTGGGAGAGCCCATACGTATATTATACGATGATTACAATAGGTCTCAATCAACATTAGTCGACACCGATACGCGAAAGTAGCTAGGGTGATTGAAGATCCGACCGTCGAGTGAGCCAGCAAGCCGGACGAGTATATATGGCGTCATTGGCGCGCACAGACCGACAAACCATGAATGATAGTCGTAGACCGTGAGTTTCTGAGCTGTCGTGTTCGGGAAAATTATTTTCCGGGAAAAATTTATTTTAATAGCTTGGTATCTGATGCAGAAATTGAAGCCGTCGAAATCTGCATCGTGGACTCAAATATCACTGTTTTAACTAACCATTAATTGAAGACCACCTCCTCGTAGCTGCTTTTCGAAAATCGTTATGGCTGCTGCTTCTGTGGTCGGTTGCGTGTAGCAATGTGAGCACAAGAATGCCGGGGTTATTTTCAATTTATTTTTTCATGCTTGTCATTCGTTCGTTATTTTATTTTCAGTTGGTCATTCTTTATTTGTAGGAGATGGATTTCATTGCGACTATCAAGGCAATGTTTGAGGATCGCGAATTTCCCACTTTATCACAGTTTCAGGAGTGTCTTCAGAGGTACATGGACGAAGTGGGCGTTATTTACGTTCGTGGAACAAGCCGTAGGTCGTAAACTGCCTTGAAGTACGATGAGGTAAGGAGATATGGTTTCCTGGAAATCGTGCAGGTTTATTATCGTTGTACGAAGTACAAAAGGTGTAAGATTGTATGCAGGGGTGTAGCGATGTGTCTTGTGAGGTTAACTGTTGTTAGTCTTAACAAATCAGTTCTCGCGACACATGTCGCAAAACACGTTTTCATGTGGCCCGACGAGATGCGTATCTGGCTGTGAGCTTTTTCGAGTTGGAGCACAACCATCCCCTCAATCGTCTGCTATATGATTCCCATTCTACGAATTATGGACCCACCATGGGTGAATTGAACGAACGCAGGAGTCTGTTCCAGTACAGTACACCAACTGCTGACGTTGAACGGTATGTGGCGGCTGTTTAAGGGAAGTTTATCATAACCAGTGGCCGTGGAAACATCCACCGCAAGTTAAAGCCTGCAATGTCAAATGCGTCTGTTAGGTAATATTGGTCACGGTGATTAGCGCGATAGGTGTGGTGCGCACTATGCGGGATAACAGCAACAGATATATGCATATCTGCTTTGCCCAGCGAACGTAGGTCGAACTTTTCCGACGTTTCCTGCATGCTGTGATTGTGGATGCCACCCACAAGATGAACAAGCACAAGTATGTCATTGTATATCTCCCCATATTTTCGAAGTTGGAAGTTATATCAGATCCTCGTAACAGACGGTATGGGATACGGCCTACCCGTGGTATACGGGTACGTTTGTAGTGAAAGGTATGCTTCACTACGTAGTCTCTTCGAAATCTTTCGTGAAATGACGGGCTATCAAATTGCAGTGAAAATATTTGTTATGGATACGTTGGCTGCACAAGTGAGGGCAACACATGTTGTTCGGTTACGACATCCTGTTGTGTCATTTTCATGTACGTGATGCCGTGTGTGAGCATATAAGTGGGCAACATTCGTCCGTCATATTTTTAAAAGACAAACTGTTTTCGCAGTCGTTTCCCCTTCCAACGAATGGCTCCGGCAGACAATGAGGAACAGTAAGTTGCAGTGTTACACTGTTTACCGTAGGTTCAAACGTGATTTGTGTATCCTCGGATGGGACGTTTCTGAATTGTTTGTTGTGTAATTGGCTGTACATCAAGCCAAAGTGGGACATCCATGCGCAAAGCGATGTTGTCCACTTTGGCAATCGCACGAATAATAGGCTAGAAAACGCAAACGTACGGTTGAAGAAGAGGTCGCACCAAAGAGACTACTGAGTCGTCGCCATTCAGAAAATATGAGTTCACAGTGAGTGGCTGATGCGACAGTACGGAATACAAACGACCTATGGGTGCGATCGTGGTGATGTTGCGGATGTCGACTGGTACGCGAAGAACATTCTTCACAGAATGACCACGTTCGCAAGTCATCTTGTCCAAAAGTATCTGAAAGGACAGACTCCACGACTGCATTGAGAAACAGTATCTGGGTGCAAGGTAAGCGGTTCACTATTAATCACCTTGAACATTGTAGCTTCGTGTGCAACATGATGACGACACTTTCGTCGTGGATAGCGTCGAGGGCACATGTGGATGAACGTTTTGCCGTACAATGTGGCTGCCATGCATACATATTCTGTCGGTGTTTCGGAAATATTCCTACGCCAATGGTAAGATCTTTTGTGGTGTTCATTTTCCTTTACAAAGGTCACCTTCCCATTCATGAGCAGTGGCTGGCAGAGTACAACTTGCCAGTTCGACGGTTGGTAGGCCCGTAGCTTCAGCCGTTTGCTGCAGCCAGTTTCACCCCTCATTATGAGGCTCTTCATCATGTACCTGAAAAAATTGCTCGACAGCAACCACCGCACAGCGGTTACGTGCTTTACAGCATCATTACTTTTGCCAATAAGATAGTGGAACGTGAAAAAACTGGCACAGATTTCTACGACTTCCCCATGGGCTCAGCTGCAGGCGGTGTGCAACTGAGATGGGTGGAAAAGTCTGAATCGGGGTTGCCGTGTGGACAGTGCGTGGACCCAGTACAGATGAACAGTTACTGGTGTGAGGCTGATCAGCAGATATTTCACCTCGAATATATGCAAATGGCAGACATAAAAGAGTGTCCACTCTGTGGCAAAGGGCTTCAAATTCAGTCGCCCGGTAAGCGCACATTTCGAATCCTTACTTTCATCAGTTCAATGTATTTCAGCCGTTGTTTGCACTTCCACGAAAAATCTTATCTCGCTATCTTACATCTTCAAAGTGCCGGAAAGTCCCAAGAGGGATAACACAGAGAGCGCAAGCATGTTTCTCGACACGCTTACAACAGAAATCACAAAACGGATGCGTTGCACATATAATGCCATTGTATTCAATGTTCCAGATAAGCTTCACCTCGATGGCCTTAAGAAGTTACTCCCGAGGATTACTAATATAGATCCGACATCGTATCCCTGCATTCGTCTCCGTAAGAAGACTCAAAAGATCTGCTGCCCGCTTTTGTTCAAATTCCAGAGCGAAACAATTGCGAGACAGTTCATTCAATGTCAGGACCTCATCAAGTCAAAAACCTCCCTTAAACTGATGAGAATTACACAGGATAGAACGCCACTTTAGAGGGAATGTCAAAATCGCTTATTGCGAAACACCATCACCTCCAAGCGTGTTGTCCAGGACGCACCCAAACAGGGCGCGAATATGTCAAAGGGTAATGATTCGGGTCCAGCTGAGTGTGTGGCTTCGTCCTGTTGTATCACACCTGAGCATGTCCCTGTTCCTCTCGAAAACATCAACGACACAACAGAGGGAAACATACTTGCCGACTTGATCAAGTTAACAGTAGATCTTGACAATTCCAACAACCCGCCTTACAAAATGGCGGCCCCTATCGAGGAGTCAACTCCCAAACAACAGCAGGTAAATAAATGTGCCCATATTGAACCAAATGGGACGTCTAGATCTCGACCTATCTAGGCGGCACCTAGATCAGACAAAGTAAGGCTCAAACCATCTACTAGTCAGACACATGCCGGCATTCCAACTTTAAAATTATCCAAAAGGAACCAACCAACCGGTCACCAGTGGAGCACTGGCTTTACTCAACCCTCCTCGATTCAATATCCTACGAGTCGGTCGTGCTTACCTCCTGCGAATTACAAGGGAAAAAATAGGCATATAAACCCACACCCCCACCCAGGGAATGTATCTATTAATGTATCTATTACCAACCCCTAATCTTCAACCTCTTCCTAACAATAGTAATCTCTCGCGTAATGCACCTTATAAAACAAGACTTAACCAGAACCCCACTATTTCCACCAGAGTGGATTATACCATGCTGAACGCCCCTTTTGATGCGAACAGCCCCCACAATATT
>JTDE01007419.1:10873-32665 GCA_014338405.1 Paragonimus skrjabini miyazakii | reverse complement strand
TGACAGCAGAATCGTATTCTACGGGTCAGGTTTACCCTGGCCCTAACAATTATATCTCTGAAGTTTCTACGGCCAGTATCACGTGCGGCTACTATAATGTCCACAATTCACGGTTACACTTCGTGGTTCATTTTTGTAAGCTTTTATATAACGGTTTGGCAACTTCATCTATACAATTGTTTGAAACCATCACCATCCGCGCATCGTTTCTGTCTTCTTCACTTGGGCATATTTTTGGGCTGGTGAAGTAATTGCACGGATAACTATTTTAGCTCCGTGTACCGGCTGATCCGTCGACGTTCAACGTTCGTCATCTCACGCCGCGTATGAAATTATCCATCGATCGTCTTCCGAACCTGCTCTCTGGCGTTGTCTTTCACTCGTCTAGTAGCTTATTCAATTCAGCGGACCTTGACTTGCCAATGAGTCGTTCCTGTTTTACTGGTACGTCTCCCGTTTTTATTTGTATGCATACCCTCTGTACCAATCCGCTATCGGTACGACTTTTCTTCAGTGTCACCATATCTCGGTCATTTCTATCATGCGATTGATTTGATCATTGCGCTGCATTCTTTGCACGGTGCCAAAGCTGACCAGTTTGACCACATTGTGATTCACAAACAAGATGTAAAATTATGACAATCTTTGCTTGGAAATCGTAATGTTAAACTAAATTACTGTACCGACCGCCTGTCTGAAAACTACCGAAATTCAAACACCTACCTTTAGTTTTGGCCTCCCACTTTCTAAAATTCGTTCTACTGGTTTACCATGATGATGTTTCCAGTGTTTTACTACACTACTTCAAAGAAAGGAGCACTCATAAGAAGTAAAGTTGAATAGAGTGCCACCGTGGTTACATCGTCAAGATTGTAGGCCAAGAGCCCCTCATGTGGCTACGTGCACGCAAGTCAAGATTTCTCTTGTTTCGTATCTCTAACAGTTTCCTTGGGTAAAAATAACGGTAGGTTCCTATCAACTAATTATGACTAGCAGTTGCTATGGAAACTTCGGAATCATTTTGCGCCAGGCCAGAATGACGTGAGGAAAACCTGCGTGTGAAGTATTTCAATACGCGATCAGAAGCAAATACCTTGAAATGACCGGCTTTACCATAAACTTGGTTACTGCGTTTGAAAATACCCAAGGAAGTCATGAGAACGAAAAGATAGCGAACAAGACTTGTTTTCTGTGTTTGATCATCAGGTTACAACCGATTGCTCAAACCAAGAATTGGTGGTCGCCGTAAATTGTTTTCCACGTATTTACCAAAGTTGCGACAGAGGCGATGGAACACCTGTCGGTATATTGGACTACCACAGTTCATAACTACTACATGAGCGCGTGTGGCTCGTGCCACCCGAATAGCCTTGTATACAAGGGACCACCTCCCGTTTGACCAGGTTTACATATGGGGTTATCCACAAGCCAGGGTTGACACCCCATACTTGGTGCCGTTTTTGCAGGCATGTGTTAATTAGGCGTGTAGATCCGTCGACGATTAAATATCAGTCAGTTCGGGTTTAACAATACCAAACGATAGCATTTTCGGACAGAAGTGCAGTGCATTTTTAGAACTACACGACATTATTAGGGCTTACTGAAAATGTTGAACAGTTCACCCACTGTAGAAGGGGTCACGCACCATTTCAGTTAAACTGTACACTAGCTATCGATTGCAGTATGATTGGCGTGCTTACTCCTAACCCATTTGTCAGTGACCACGCAGCTATCCCCTTTTTGATCTATTGTGACGTCACTATCACGTGGCCTTTCATTCACGATTTTCACAATATTCACATTGCTCAAGTTCTGTCGACACGACGTCGTCTAGCACAACAGCTGTTAAAAATCGGAGGGTACATCGGGGTACGACAGCCATTCGAACTTCGACCTGTTACGTGATGCTCGCCGTAATCCTTCCAGTTGCACGATCATCTGTCTCAGTCGAGTTATAGTAGAACGCCCGTACGCCTAACTGTTGACGACGAAGCTTTCTGATAGTTAATATTGGAACTAAAGAGTTACATCCATGCCAGACACAAGGTCGGCGATTCGGGCTGTCCAACATGACAAAACAACTATTCGAGATGAAAAGTTTCATTTTTGATTCTTAATGATAGACCAACAGTCTCTCCAGCATCTCCGATTATCAGGACGATATGCTCATGTCCTCATCACAATGAAGGGTCGGAGCCAGCCATCACGAAAGTCTTCGACCTTTCGCTGGCAGTACCGCGAGCAGCACTATATGCTTCGGTTTCTGTCCAATAGACAGGAGCTCCGAGGTGTCAACGGTCGCAATGACATAGAATACCTTTGCCACACGAACAACTGAGTGGTACCACGGCCAACATTGGTGTCACGTGACCCACCATCTCAGAGGGGATCCTCCAACAAAGCTTTATCTTTGCCACTTCAATCGTTGATTGTTTGTGCGCGAAAAGACATTATCTGGCCCTCCTCAATGCTTCTGTTTTGTTGCTATGAAACACTACTTTAGATACTTCACCAAGTCCAAGGCAAGCGTCGAAAGACGTTTATTGAAAGATATCAAACTCAATCACCCCCAATACTCCCAACAACTCAGGTGGCACTTTGAGGCTATCCGGCGAACCAACCTGCAAAACCACTCCTGGTGATGCCCACCTCACTCGCAGTCTCTACTTGAAGTTAAATTAGACTGGCGAGATGGGTTCAATTCAGCGGACCTTGACTTGCCAATGAGTCGTCCCTGTTTTACTGGTACGTCTCCCGTTTTTATTTGTATGCATACCCTCTGTACCAATCCGCTATCGGTACGATTTTTCTTCAGTGTCACCATATCTCGGTCATTTCTGTCATTTAATTGATCAGGCAAACTCAACAATTTTGATAGACGGACCATTTACAGGAAGTGGATTAAAAATTGGTGCCAGACATGCCGAAGGTGGACGGTAACCATATAGTAACACATCCATACCACACAGAGTTATTCCGAGCGGCGAAGAGGTTGGAAATTAACGGAACCGAACCAAGCCCTCCGGAAGTAATCCCCGGAGAACTCAGGCAAGGTACAATAAAACTCAACTGACTATGCAGTTGCCTGATCGATTAAATGACAGAAATGACCGAGATATGGTGACACTGAAGAAAAGTCGTACCGATAGCGGATTGGTACAGAGGGTATGCATACAAATAAAAACGGGAGACGTACCAGTAAAACAGGAACGACTCATTGGCAAGTCAAGGTCCGCTGAATTGAATAAGCTACTAGACGAGTGAAAGACAACGCCAGAGAGCAGGTTCGGAAGACGATCGATGGATAATTTCATACGCGGCGTGAGATGACGAACGTTGAACGTCGACGGATCAGCCGGTACACGGAGCTAAAATAGTTATCCGTGCAATTACTTCACCAGCCCAAAAATATGCCCAAGTGAAGAAGACAGAAACGATGCGCGGATGGTGATGGTTTCAAACAATTGTATAGATGAAGTTGCCAAACCGTTATATAAAAGCTTACAAAAATGAATCACGAACTGTAAATACTGACTGTGAACTCTGTTACTATCCACACAACTATCGAACTGACGGTGTAAAACGGAAGCATGTTTCAAAGTGCCCTTGATAATCAGAAGCCGGAGAGTCAGGTTATACAGAGACAAACATTTGGAAGAGATTGTTTTGGGTCGGAATTTAAACGAATGAACCATAAGTTTGGCAAAACTAGTTAGCTTGATCTCACCACCACGCACTGCTTGCTGTTGCGGAGAGGTGGTTTTAAGAAAAATTGTTGGATGCTGAGTCCTGGATACGCATTTTCTCGCACAGTCCGTTTCAGTGTTAATGGGCGGCACCTTAAGAAAGTAGTGCTTCCCATATGCTAGGATGCTGTCGCTACTTCGGTGTTAATCAGTGGGATGCTGACGGTACGTGTGAAGGACCGTGATGCAAGGTAAAGATAACACCGAACAGCCTCACCATACTAAGTGTGTTATGCCGCCCCCTTTGATCGTTCCAAACTCAACTACCAGCCGATCTAAAGACTTTCAGAGCAACTAGCCATTGAGTTATGTTGTGGGAATTCAACGCATCCAGCATCAGTTGGTGAACACAGGATTATGCCAGCTGCTCGGACCGTTTCCTTCAATTGGTCATCGACGGGCTGCACTTTAACAAACATGTGAGGGCTCCAACGTGGGTGCGGGCAGGATGCCTTCTAGGTTGGATCTGTTGTTCTCTGTAATGGAGTCTGACATCAGTCGCTTAGATAATTTTCCTCCAATGGGGAGGAGTGATCATGCTTTGCTGGACGTATAGTGTTCAAGTGATGGACTGTGTGCAACATCCATCCGGGCTGGACGGAACTTCCGGTGGGCTGTACTTAAAAATGAGGGACGCAACGCGCACTCTCGAGTGGAACGGTGGTACGATAACGATTATTGCGCAAATGTGAAACAGTAGAGGCAACCTGTTTGCTCGTGTGGAAAGGTTTGCGCCGATGTATTTAATCGCCCCAGTGGGAAGGAACCTCCTTGGTTTGATGACGGATTACGTGCCATTCTCAAGTTCAGACATCGGCAGTGAATGAGCAACCGGGCTTGTCATAGTTTTACAACGTGTATCGGACAGAACGAAGTGAATGCAATACCATGAAGTTGAGGAGATATCAGCAGTGTAAGGAAAAGCCAACCGCAGGTGTGGCAGCATTACCAAAGAGGCCATCAGAATATATCTGACGAGGCATCAGGATGAAGGCCAAATCCCGGCACTGATGAATAAGTATGGAGAAACAGTTGTTGAAGGCTTAGACAGAGCCACGCTAATAACTCGGCGCAACGCTTCCGCCCGTATTCAGAATAACACTTGGTTTCACTTGCTCAACGGTGCTGGACGATATCTTGTCGAAATACTGTTAAATGTTGATGAAGTGGAACGCGAATCGAGGTGGGTTGTGTCAACAAATCTCCCGACATTGTTGACATCCACTCTTTATTACGGTTGGAATCTGGCGAATAAATTGTTCTTTGCACCAAGCGGACTTGTAACAGCAGTCCGTGGAGAAAGACAAACTGTAAAAGGAGCGGAAAAGAGCAGTGACTACGTCTATGTACAGGGGATGGAGACGGTCGGAAGCTTTCAGCTACCGGCCGACAAGCTTAACTCTCTCGTTGTTGCAAAGCATTAAAGCGGTCGATAGCTTGTGATCTTCAAGAACATTTAAACCGCCTTACAAATTAGAGTGAGAGGCAGCATGGTTTCCGGTGGGGACGATCCTGCTTGCGAACTCCGTACATACTAGAGAAAGATGGATGAAAGCGAACGTTATAGTAAGACTATGGACGTGGTATTTCTTCGTTTCATCAAAGCACTTGACAGAGTTCCACATAATTATTTGCTTAACAAGTTGATAATGTACGTTGTTAGCTCACCTAGAATAAGCTGGATAGCAAACATTTTTCATGGCAGGTTATTCGCTTTCACGAAGGAACTACACCTATCGAACCAGCTGCCTTCTTGTGTTGGTCTTCCACAAAGATCAGTGCTCGAGCGATTGCTGTGTTTGATTTTCATCAATGGTCTACTGGACCAGTTGCAGTCGCCAGCCGTCATCACTGCTGATAACATGAAGGTATGGACAACTATCTCTCCAAACGCGGATAGCGAAATTTTGCAACAGGACTCGGACACGACATCCGGATGGACAGTTCAGTGTAGTCTGCCTCTAAATTCACAGGAATGATCCTTTGTGTACTTGGCAGTTGTCAGGGACGTTAAGGTATAATACGGCGGCAGGCACTTGTTAACGCAGCGTAGCAGCGAATGAGGCTTCGGGGTGACAGTGTCTGACACCCTAAAAGGACAGGTTCGCACAACGCAGACCGGTGTTAAAGCTAGGAAATTGCGTGGGGCAATCCATCGTTAACTTGCCCAAGTTTACAGGAAGGCCTTTTGTATAGTCTTCTCGTCTCATGTTAGTTTGAGTCTGGAGTCATCGTCTCACAATTCACAAGCAGCGATTAGGACGACCGCACGCGAGGGCCGTCAATGGCTGGAATGCGCTACTACAGCAGGTGGTGTTGATACCCAATGACATGACCTTCAAGCGACTCCTAGATAGACAGATGGTGGCGCACTGGAGAGAGGAGGTTATCTGACACGCTACTTCTTCTGACGTGAAGGTGCTCAGTGAAGAGCCTAACCCATTCGGCGGCTCACGCCTTTTATCAACGAAGTAAATATCGGCAAAACGTTCAATATTTATGCGCAGCAGTTTCCGAGATGGTACGGCAAGTTACCCTTAGCTGAATCTAGCGATCTGATGGGTTAACGGTAAGACAGAAGGCCATCTGTAACAGAGAATTTGGGATAAAAGCATGTTCACTTTTCGAATAATTTTTGCCAGCCAATGGATAATTCCTGTGGAATCACATGAAACTTGAATGGTGAGTGAATAAACAAAATTCCATAAACGACGAGAGTGTTCCATTGTTAGTTTCTGATAGCCCCTAGTTTTGCGACCACCACTCAAAATCTGGAACTTTATCTAAGCACGCCGACAAAGTCCCCACCTGTGCTAATGTCCCTGTGTTTCCTCCATTGTTGTGAATGGACCCTCTTCCCTGGTTTGTTTACTTAGAAGTAGGATTTTTAAACAGCGGAGTTTTGTCAGATTAGGTAAGATTTTGCCGTATGTCAGCCGGGCTTCCCAGCGAAACCAGCGTGCGGCTTCGCGATGTTATAACAAACCAACCAGCAGAGTATAAGTAAGGAAACGTAAAAATGGCAGTTATTATTCGGGTCATACCCTCTGAAAGGACCTGACTGCAACAACTTTTTGACGACATAAATCTGACCGACAAAAGCTCTAAAACTCTTCCAGCAGAGATGCAACAACTTGTCGGCAACTCATGTGAAAACGCTCTCTCCGTGAACTCTGACTCAAAACTTTTCAAAAAGCAACGCAGGCAATAATTTCCGCTACTCGTTCACACACTCCCGTCAAAACAACAAAAATCACTGATCAAGTAGTAGAACGTTTACAACCATTACCAGGTTGCTTGATTGTACCACATCCCACTACATGTCCTTCAACAAAGTAGCGCGGTCCCGAAAATTTGATGTTTTCGAAGCGAACCGTTCATTTCCATAAGTGTTTAAAAATCTGATAAGTAGTTGGCCGCAGCCTAATCTGGGATCAGCGGCAGTAACCAAGAGAAGGAAGAAGGGAAGTGCTGTGCGGACTTCAGTCCACTCAGTGGCACTCAAACGTGCACTACACAAAATGCCTAGAATTTTCCAGTCCGCTAAAGCACATTCAAAAAGGTGCAAATGAAACGATCTTAAAGAATGGAAGGATAGACAAGCTGTTGGGAAGAGGACCAGCATTCACTGTGCGAAATTATTTACATCCTATAAAATTCTGACACAAACGTCCGTACAAAGAATACTGGCAGGAAAACGTGGCTGTAGCAGGAATGCGTAGATAAGCCACACGATCGCTGGTCACTACAGGCGACGGTTGCTTGCCCGAGAAAGTTGACGACTGCACAACCTCTTCTCACCTATTACTTGATCCTCAAATTTCGTCCTCTAACGTTTGAAATCCTCACTACAGTAATTGTAAGTCCTTCCGGTGACAAGTTACACAGTCGTGTGACTTGGGCAGGACATGTTTTTCGATCCAGAAACGTTTGTCCGCTGAATGTTGGTTCCTATGCAGTTGACTGGCATTTAATTCCCACTGGCAAACCTACATTTATCCGAAGTTCTAGTTTCACATAAGCCTTTAGAAAATACATACATGATTGTATCCAATGCATATACAAGAGCAGAGAACAACTACTGCTTACGCGTGCGTCAGGAGAAAATAACAGATAGCAAACGTGCAAAGGAACCGGCTCACCAAGACGCAAACGACGACCTAGCGGACCGTTTAAACTTTACGGGCTCACCAACTGATGGAAGGATCCGGCAGAATACTACGCAGTTAATTCTCATTATCGAAGACCAAACGACAATGAAAACAAAGACTCAGTGCGTAAACAGCGCACTGTTATGTGTTATGCTCGGACAGGGTTTAACTTCTGCAATCACTATCCAGAAACTAGTGAAGTTGTATGATAATTCTGCTTGTACTTTGTGTTACTAGGGAACCTCCTGGGGACGACTGCAACTATGGCAGTGCGTTATGCCGTGATGCACTTTTAAACGTCTCATGAAATGCACCTGGTCCCTGAGTGAACGCACTGAAAGTTCAGCAAACATTACCGAGCACCGTGTGATTCAAGATTACGTTGACTGAACCATATGAGAATATCATGAATTGCAGTGCATAGTTTAGGTGATGTAAATGAATTGTCATATAATTGTACCCCACACACTCACTTTGTGCCCGCAGTCGTATAACTGATATTACGCGCCTTACGTGTTTTACCGCTCCCATACACCCAGGTCATGTGACTACAACACATGTTTCCAAGCCTCAAGCAGGCTTCGTAAATATGCTCCCTTCACCAAGATGATGAGCTAAGAGCTTTTTCGATACGTTTTCAATTTCTGACGATAACTGCTTAACTGAAATCGTTAGTTTGCACGTATTCTGCCTGCAATGCAAAGTTGAATATTTTTTATAATACTCTGTGCAGTACCAGAGTGATCACTCAGCAGTCTCTCTTCCGTCCATCGACCAGTTATGTGGATCTCAATCATTTGCTCCCGGTTAGAATAAACTTGAACGCACGACGCAAAGGTAAAGCTATGCATTTTCAACATTGCGACGGCATTCAGCCAGTGACACTGAGCATATAGATACGATAATTAGGCCTATATGATTGGCCTTATTACAAAACTGTCAAAAGCTGAATTGCGTCTATCGGCGAAACTTCAGAAACGGAAGAATTTCTATACAAATGGAATTATCTATGTGAATCAGAGTAGTGAGGTGATATTTATCGCTTTCACCACTCTGTTTTTGGATGTTTCACTGCCACTCTCGACACATACATTCACGAATATTTAGGCAGGCAGCAGAACTGTATCCATTCTTGTAACTCTTCTAACATCAGCACTGTCATTTTGGCTTCAGAAGAGTTAATTTTACTCAAAACACCCTGGCCTTTTGACGGTTGACCGTGACCACTAACTTATTATTCTTTGCGGTCGGAAAACTGTTACTGATTCTCAGAAACTTGATATACACTGTGGTGCGTGTGCGGCGTGAGGCAGTAGCCAAAATGAGTCAACAGTCCTAACATACGAAGTAAAAGGATGTTTTGGCGAACATTCTGTTTTCGGATATTCATCATCGGGCCAATTACATAGCATTTTATATCATCACGGTTGTTAAGCGATCAAAATCAAAAGAAATCGGTCACATAAGTACGTCACGAGATTGTGAATTGGAGGGCAATAAGGTGACCACCGGGGGTATCGAGTCAGTCACGGGAGGCCATGGTAACATAACTGCACTACTGAGCTGCGTCTTATTCTCAGTGTTTTGTTTGCCAGCCATTCCAGCCATCTGCCCGGGTGGAGGTTGCAATCGAGATTTCTGATCAGATCCACCCTAACCATAACGATGTGGTCCCCAAGAAATCCTTATTGCCTTCAGTTTCAGAGGCAAAACCGTCGAGTCAGAGACTCAGACTGAGGTCACACGTGTAAACCTTGAAGTTGTCCGCATAGTCAAGTCGTCTTCCTTTGGGTCACAATGTGCACATGGCGCTGTTTCAATGCAACACCAGATAGCTAGGCCGCCGCAACGTTCCGAGCACAATAGACCTGACCCCCGACGGTTGCGATGTCACAGTATTGTGAGACAAGGCTTGCAGACAAAGGTGAGCTCTGGGAATTAATTGATGAGTGAACCTTCTACCAGATGGGTTACCCGGCAGACGGTGCTCCGGAGCATGATGTCTGATTCGTAGTAGGCGACGGCAAAAATTTTTGATGATAGGCAAACCACAGCGATATTCGTGTGTAGTGGAAAGTTGCTCACAAGCAGTACGGGAGGGAAGCTAGTACGATATACGCAACGGTTGGTACCAGCACAGGTGCAGCATACCTGGAACGAAAGCTGTTGCGTTGTTCGCGGAAAATGTCATTTTGAAGTGAGTCTGTTGTAACTATGTGGATATCATTGTGGAAAGCAGAAGTCTTGAAGATGAGCTCATAGGTTGACGCCAGTTTAGCCCACGCGGAGGACAAGTTGCCAGCCTTCAAAAGAGTGCTACCCAGGCAGTTAAGGAGGACGTCTCCGCGGAAGGTATATCAATGAACAACAATAGATTACTGTCAAGGGGTTGAAAATAAAAAATCAACAACCCATAAGAAGTTTGGTTACAAGAATTGCCTTCATTTAGAAGGCTATGAAGTTTCAAGAAAGTGATTCAAGTGGAATTCATCATAAATATTGTGCAAAGCCTGATGGACCTAAACGAGAAAGCGGAACGGCATGCTGCGACTGCGGAAGCTCTGCAAACGGATAGAAGCTCCCCTAAAAGAATAACCTGGATGTTTAAGAGGACCGCTAAGTTAGCCACTGGAAGATATCACAACGTAGTATTAAGATACACAAGAGAACCTTTCTGCAAAGAAGGTCATGTGAGAAATCTTGCGTGCAAGGATGACGTAGTCAGCATGTTGGGTACGATTATTATTATTGTGCATGTGATCATCAACAGGGCCAGGAGGATAAGAAGATAGCAACATCACTGTCAGGACCCGGGACATGCGGTAGCGGAGTTAGTCGACTCACGCAGAAATATTTTGCACTATCCCAAGGAGGAAATTTACGGTAGAAGCGAATGACTGCTAAATGCAGCGAAATATAACAGAGGGTTTTCGGGCCGGCGATAAATGAGCCTGCCAGCAACATGGATCCACTAAGTTTAATACCACCAAGCCAGCTCAAAATATCACGTGCGCTGAAAGTAGCTAGGACACCCAACAGGTTGACAACGTCACATTCGTACGGGGCCGTGACGAAACGACGTTCCAGAGAACAGAACTAGCAGTCCCTGGTGAAGAATACCTGAAGGGGATTCGCAGGGCTGGAAGAAGCCTTAACGAAGGAAAGTGGGTGTTTCAATAAGCAGGACGGGCACCCGAATATGTTGTGTGAATTTGAATCTCCCTCCCGTCAAAACTACTGCAACCATCTCCGTCACGAAGGGGGCAACACAATGTGGTTGGTCCAACAGTTGCACTAACCTGTTGGTCCACATCAACGGGTGTATCATGGGGAATAAATGGTAAAAGTTTCGAGCAGGAACTGAAGGGTATATCTTCATAGCAGTGACTGAGACATGATTCAATCCAGAGTAGGATGTATAGAGCTTTTCTACTCCAGAATACCGTGTTTGCCGCTCTGAGCGGCAAGATGGATGAATGGGAGAGGGTAAGTTATTGTTTTTGGCAGGTACGTGTGAGCAGAAGTCAGATGGAGAACCAATCACGCCTGACATTCAAGTGATCGGCTGTTCTGTTAGAGCATTGTGGACGGTTATGCTAGTAGCATGCACGCACCACAACCTACTGTCGACAGCAAGGGAGGATTTCAAGCTGGTAATGTTCTCTACTGGACTCACAAACCAGAACGTCAAATTCCTACTTATTGTTGGTTTCAATGCCCCAGCGATTGACTGAGTGGCAGAATGTGCATTAAAATGTTAATTTGGGGTAGACTGCTGACGTTTTTTCAAACTAGGGCTTCAATTCCGCACAACCCAACACAACAGCTAAAACAATTTACGGACATCTGGCGGATTGAGTTTAGTCATCGCCACGTGATCTACGATGTGATCAATCTGGAACCGGATGCCCTCCAAGATAGAGGTGACCGCGGGTGTTTGCAACCCGCTGCTCGTAGGTGGTAGACTAAAGGCTCCAGAAAATAGGCGTAAGTTTCACTGCTGAACGAGGCTGAGTGATTTATAAACAAAGTGATCTTTATGAAATAATGGTCTGAAGCAGAGGTGATTGATATGGGACATTCCTGGAATTTAATCAAATGTAACCTCTTGAAAGTGGCTAACGCATGCGCACTGATGCATAGGTTGCAACGACGGTATGTCACTCTATGGTAGAGAAGGCGGGCATGTAGAGTCTACGCCAAACAGCAGGCGGTCTGGTAACTTACTGGTGGACACCTGAAGTAGAGGAGGGCCCAGGGATCAACTACATGCTTTCAAAAAAACATCGACTGGAAGACGAACAAAAGTTAACAAAGTGGGCGGGAAAAATCTCAGGGTATACGGTGACTACGTTCAGTCTAAGGCACCAGCACGATATTTGATAGACTGCGTTAGAAGTAAATGGTCCAAGATGTTACCACAAACACGGAGAGGGCTGACACCCCGTCGTTTCTTCTAAATAGATACTTACCGCTAAAAGTGGGCACTCCTCAAAACTACCTATCCAACCAGACGTGATTCCAACCGATTCCAAGGGATAATAATAATATAATATAGGTATATTTCTCAACACATCTGTGAGAAACACCCTCAGAAAAGCGTGATCAGTATACACATGGTAACGTGAAACGCATACCGTACTCAAAATTGTTAATTGTACAATACACCAATAATGGAAATAAAATTGCAAAACGGACATAATAATAGAGGAAAATGTTAGTTTATGAAGAAGCATTTAGTTCATTTGCTTCTTAAACGATAGTTCTCAAAGTTTTTAATGTTCGATAAAAAATGCTGAGTAGTTACATCAATTTTTGCTTCACAAGGTTAACGTTGGCCTCAGGTTCAAGGTCGTGCCAAAAAAAGATATTTCAGGATGGAGAAACTGCACAGTCGAAGCATTTCCCCATTATTTGATGTAGACGGTTCCGGAAAATTATGTAGAAATTATTGTGAAGATGAAGAATGATAGAAGGGTCCCAATTTTTGCGGAAAAATGGATGATCTTCGGGAATGGAATTCTTTATTTCCTCGAAATTGACGGATTTTCACAGATTGTGAACTGTGAACTGTGAACAGATTGTGAACTGTAAAAAGGCCTAACTACAAGATTGAAATTTATAAGTTCAGTCAGAGAGCATCAAGTCGGTTCCATTGGTTGGAAGGATCGGAGCTTCATGAGGATCTGTTCTAAGTCCTTCACTGTCCGTGATTAACGTAAGCAACTTAGCGCTTTACCTGTCTTGCAAGTATTGTGTTTCCAGACGAGGTAAATCTACCTGGCCGTCTAAGTAGGGCGGTCGTGCCTGATGATCCAGATAGAATCCACCAATGAACAGTAACGTCAGAGCTACCACTAAACGTTGCTGAGTGTAAACACTCGAAGTAAGTGAGAGAGGGGTCTTCACTTAGAAACGTTAGATATGAGTGAATTTCCTTGGGATTCCAGCGATGACAGATGAATGATAACAAAATCAGGGGTAGAGATGGGGCTGAGCTTCGTCGGACGAAGCGAACCGAAGACGACCGGCTGAGAGTAGCGCAGTGAGTTGGAAAGGAGTATACTGCCGACACGCACTGCTGGCGTGAGAGCGAGCGAGCAATAAAATAAAACGACAACACTGCGGTACAGCAGGCGAGCGAGAGGCGAGTGGCGAGAGTCGTATGTCCGAATACGTGATGTGCTTGTCGGGGATAACTACCCCTTCAAACGAACGTTTAACCACACAAAAACTGGAAACAAAGAGAGCGCAAATGGCAGATGGAACTCTTACATAACCTGCGATGAACAAATAAGGTCACAACAACCTCAAACCTTTTCCTGGATCTACGAATGCCGTCCGATTGGCCAACAAAGCACTGCTACTACTTCACTAGACTGTAGATTCTTGAGAATCAGATATATTAGTACCTGTTGGGAAAATGCACATATCCCCAAAATTCGCATTATTTGCAAGGGAAATGAATTTGTTCATTTCCTGGGAACTAGAAAGCTCGCCAGAATTCTGGAACGTCCGAGAAGTTACGCTCTCTTCTGATTGGTCTATTCGGCGACCTAGGCCAAGGCCGACCCAAACCTAAAAATACAGTTGCTGTGAATCACAATTTTGCCTTTGGGCTGAGCAGTAAATAAAGCTCGTTTGAAGGCCGTCTTTTTCCTTACTTGTTGGGGGGTTCTAAGTTGCGAGAGTTGCGTTCCGATATTTGAGCTCTGATTTTCGAACCGCTTTGCAATATCGTTGTGCTCGTTCGTGATAGAGGTACTGCCCGCAGTCTCATGTTTATTCTTGCTTTTCTATATCAGGTGGAGTCGTAACAGTTGGCAACCGTCATTATTTCTAATCAATGTCGTTGGACAGTGCTGACGTTAAGCTGCTGTTGCAGCAACAGATGAAGCTCATGGAGATGTTTGCACAACGACTGTCCAATGCGACTCCGAGACAATCCGCACAATCTGGTAGCGCGCAATCCGTTGACAATTTGGCAACCGGTATCTCCGAGTTCGTTTACGACCCGCAGGCGAACGTGATATTCGATTCTTGGTTCCGTTGGTACGATAATCTGTTCCGTATGGAATTTGCCAATCAGGATGACTCCTGGAAGGTCCGACTTCTCCTCCACAAACTTGGCCCTGCGGAACACGAGCAGTACGTCAACTTCATCTTGCCACAGAACCCACGTGACATCAGCTTCAACGAGACGGTCAATATCCTGTCGCAGATATTGATGACCAGTCTTCTCTAATCAATTTGCGGTACCACTGCCTCAGGCTGACCAAGCGAGACCCGGATGATCTTGGCACCTATGCTGGCATCTTGAATCGTAAATGCGAGCGGTTCAAGTCATCCTCCCTGACAGAGGATCAGTTCAAGTGCCTCATCTTCGTCTGCGGCCTCCAGTTTCCCAACGATGCTCATCTTTGCACGCACCTGCTCAATCGGATCCGACAAGACGAGCAAGTTACTCTTCCGGACCTCACTACTGAAGGCCATCGACTGCTCAGCCTCAAACATGATTCTGCCTTGGTCCAGAATTCTGTTCAGTCCTCAGCTTCTGTCAACACATTCACAAGTTCAAGGCAACAGCAACAATCTCCCTCAACGAACCGCCCAGTGAACTCTGCCTCCAAGAAGATGCTGTCCTCTCCTTGTTGGCATTGCGGCTCATGGCATTACACGCGTTACTGCCCTTTCAAGCAACGCTGCCGTCAGCGTTGCAGAAATATGGGTGGCAGGGACGGTTACTGTCAATCACGCACGTCAGGCAGTCAACGCGCAACCAACAAGCGGCCACATCCACCAAAATCCAAACCAATCGCCAGGTCCAGCAGCTTGTTTGCTTCCTTCAAAGTCGATGTCACCTCACGCAGAAAGTTCGTGTCTGTACTGATCAACGGACACCCAGCTCGTCTCCAGCTTGACACTGCGTCAGATATCACCATCATCTCCAATCGACTATAGAAGTCAATTGGCCGCCCGCCAGTTCAGCTGACATCCCATTCCACCACCAGTGCCTGTGGTGGTACAGTGCAATTAACTGGGCAATTGCATTATCGTGTCAGTTTCAAAAACAAAGCCATCGATGCAGTCTGTTATCTGTCTGATTCAAATGTCAACCAACTTGGTCTCGATTGGCATGAACAACTTGGCCTGGCAAAAATAACAATCACGTACATTTGTAATCAACTGCAGTCTTCCACAAAGAATCCGCCGCGCATTGCGGATTAACTAATTCGACGTTTCAAGTCAGTGTTCGACGAAACTCTTGGCTGCTGCACTCGTACTCAAGTTGTTTTGCACCACAAACCTGCCGCCCAAGACGTCCTGTAACATACGCTACTTTGCCTCTCGTCGACCAGGAATTCAAACATCTTGAGGATCTGGGAGTGCGGACACCTGTCACCTACTCATCCTAGGCAGCCCCCATCGTTGTCGTGAAGAAGGCCAATGGATCAGTTCGTATCTGCGCTGATTTCCCCACCGGGCTGAACGCTGCTTTGGAGGTTAACTGCCATTTGCTGCCGTCCCTGCAGACCTGTTCACGATCCTTAACGTTGAAACGTGTTTCGCCAAGCTCAATCTGGCCGATGCATACCTGCAGACTGAAGTCGC
Organism: Paragonimus skrjabini miyazakii; assembly: GCA_014338405.1. NCBI lineage: Eukaryota > Metazoa > Platyhelminthes > Trematoda > Plagiorchiida > Troglotrematidae > Paragonimus > Paragonimus skrjabini miyazakii. The sequence goes on along the minus strand of JTDE01007419.1, from coordinate 16,656 downwards.
CTCACAATCCCGTGGTCTGCTGACGATCAACACACATCGCGGTCTGTACCAGTACACCAGACTGCCATTCTCTGTCAAGACAGTCCCAGCCATTTTCCAGCAAATCAAGAATGCCATGCTATCTTACCCGCTTGGCCTGGCTGCCTACCTGAACGAGATCTTTATCTCAGGGCGAACGCATGACGATCTTTGAGAACTAATCGCGGCCGTTCTCGAACGCGTCCAAGACTACGGGTTTCGGCTTCGAGCAGACAAGGGCCAGTTTTCATGTCGTCCACCAAGTGCCTCGGTTTCATCTTCAACTCTACCGGCCGCCGTCCGGACCCTGAGAACTTTCGTGCCATCCAGCACATGCCACCTCCGAAGGATGTTTCATCGCTTCGCTCGTTCCTGGGTCTCGTTAGTCATTGTGGCTCTTTCTTGCTCTCGTTGCATGACGTCCGAGCGCCTCTGAATCAACTGCTCGGAAAGGACACGCGATGGCACTGATCGCCGGAGTGCACACGAGCCTTTGACGAAATCAAGTCCATGCTGGGATCAGATCTTCTGCTGACTCATTTCGATCCCAGCCTCCCTATCGTCGTCGCCGCAGACGCCTCCAACTCTGGTGTTGGTGCCGTGATTTCTCACGTCTTCCCAGATGGGTCTGAGAAGACCATCAGGCATGCTGCACACAATCTCACTAGTGCAGAGAGGAACTATGGTCAAGTCGAGAAGGAAGACTTAGCACTCATCTTTGTTGTGAAGACGTTCCACAAGATGATCTACGGTCGCCATTTTACCCTTCTAACGGACCACAAGCCACTTCTCTCCATCTTCGGCTCAAAGAAGGGTATACCCGTGGTTGTATTCGAGAACGACCGAAAATACCAGTAGTAATTAAGCTTTATTAGAGCAACCGTTTTCACGATACGTTACGGAAACTCTGTCAGTCCATAAAGCACGGGCATCCGCTGCCCGCATGTGTCATCGATCATTTGAGGGTCAGATCAATCTGATTGGCCAACTGCATTGCTCACTGGCATTTGACTGGACACAATACCACTTCCGCTCTCCGCGTCTGCTATTCCGTACTTCAGTGTTCGATATTTTTGTGGAAGACTTTGAGTTGTTAGTATTTGATCGCCTACTATCGGCTCAGCGATCGCGGGTTCTTCCCTAGGTTTCGTGTTCTTTAACGCAGTACACACCCGTCTTGCACTGACCATTGAATTGTTATCCAATATGTAGGTTCCTGGAGCTCACTTCTCTCACTCTCACGTAAGTGCCAACTGTACATTGACTTCCTGCTGTTTTGTAGCTGTCTCGGTACCTTCTTCTCCTCTCCAATTCTTCTTGATTCATTACCGATCTTTTTATGTGCGCCGCATTCAGTTTCGTTCTTATCTCTCTACCAAACATTAATTTCGCTGGTGTCACACTTGTGGCAGTATGTGGTGTGGTTCTGTAAGCTGCCAGTTATGTCAGGAGCGCTGAGTCCCAAGATCCACCTTCCAGTCGAGTTGACTATATCGCTTCTTTCAGCGTTCGATTCAGGCGTTCCACCATTCCATTAGCCGGAAGGCTGTATGGGGTTCGCAAATGACGGATATCATGATGAATCAAAAACGGACTGAATTCGTAGCTGCGAAACTGCGGCCCATTATCAGTTACGATCTCCTCCGGTAAGCCGAATCGAGCGAACAAGTGTCGTAACCAGTTAATAATGACAGTCGTTGTAGTTTTTCCACGAAAGTGAGCCTCCGGCCACTTTGTATAAAAGCAAGTAGCCACAAGAACATTCATTTTGTTTTGTGGAACGTTTTCAAATGGACCCATTATGTCTATTGCCAACTTAACACAGGGTTGCATTGGGTATTCGATGGGCTGTATAGAGGCGCCGATAGGTTTTGAACTCTTATCCGAATGCTGGCAAGCCGCACAATCCCTAACAGCGGTTTCCACGCTCGAATTCATACGCGGCCACCAGTAGTATTCACGAATTCGTGCCTTGGTTCTCAAAATACCGGGATGTCCTTCATGTCAACTTCAAAGTACATCCGCAATGAGAGATTCGGGTATAACGAAGCGGGCCCCACGTAACAGACACATGTTAACGATAGTTAATTCGTTCGTACAGTATGATCAGGAATAAGTTCTGCCTTCAGAAGCTTGCGATAGGGCCAGGAGTTTATTACATGCTGCTGAACTTCTGTAAGTAGTAAATCGTTCACAGTATGCTCTTGGATACGTTTTAAAGAGATCGTTCATGTACATCTGTCGTTCTAGCACGAAATCATTCTGTCGTCATCGATGTCTTCAGTTCCCCCTGATTGGCAATAGGTAAACGTGATAGCGCATCTGCTACCTGATTATGGGTGCCGGAAACATGCTGCATTTGGAAATCGTAATTGAGTAGTAGAGCGTACCATTGGCTAGTGCGACTGGGCTTTTAACTTTTAGTTCCTCAACAGAGTAACGACGTAAGGGAAGTGTGACCAGTTCGTAATATGAAGTGACGACCAACTAAATGCAGATGCCACTTTTCGCATGCCCACACACAAGCTAGGGCTTCTTTCTCTCTTGCGGAGTAACTCATTTCAGTGGGTGATAAGGCTCGTGAGGCGTACGCCACCACGCTTTCAATTCCATTTTGGATCTGCGAAAAACAGCACGTAAACCAACATTAGATGCATCAGTGGAGACAAACGTAGGACTGCTCTCATAGAATGTAGCCATGATAGATGCCGAAGCAACCAACTTCCGAACAGTCCGGTAAGCAGCCTCTTGTTATTTGCCCCAAACGAAATCAGTATTTTTCCTGAGTGTTCCACGAAGCGATTCCGAGATCGTGGCAAAATTACGGAAATGTTGGAGGTAATAATTACAGAGACCTAAAAATCGTCTGATCTCATCACTTGTTCGTGGTTTAGGACAGTTCGAAATTGCAAATATATTTTTAGTACATGGCTTCACACTTGCGTTCAATATGGTATGGCGTGGGAACTCGATGTCCTGTACAGAAAATTGGCATTTTGCCAGATTCAACCGAAGATTCAATTTATTTAGGCAACTGAGAACGGCGTGTAAGTTCGCATCATGTTCACCTGCGGATTTATCGAAAACACAAACATCGTCCATGTATACCACACATCCAGTGAGATCGGAAAATGAAAGTGTCATGAACTTTTGTTATGCAGCAGGGGCTTGCTCAATCCCGTAGGAAGGACTTTGTACTGATACACCCCATCCTGCGTTAAAAATGCCGTAAGAGGTCGTGATTCTGGTAGAAGTGGCATAGCAGGCTTGGCTGATATCCAGTTTAGAAAACAACTGTGCACCCGACTTTTTAACAATAAGTTCATCTGCCGTGGGTAAGGGAAACTTTTCTACAACAATGTGTCAGTTCAGAGCCCGCAAATCTGTACAAACGCGTACTGTTCCGTCCTTCTTGAGAACCGCCACGAGTAGGTGGACCCACTCCGAACACTGAATTTTCTCTAAGTGGAAGCGCTATTTCCAGTATAGACGGTTTCAACAACGCTCACGTTACTTTCACTACACGGACTTCATCTCGTGTTACTGCTGCCACTGCTGCCACTGACATACTATCTACTGCAACAACAAGGAATATCTCGTGGCTCCATAGAGACTCATCGGATAGCACGCTTGGCATGTTTTACTCGCCTTGTTTCTTATCTTATTACTTCCATAAACTGTATAAGCCTTACAGATTAGTTAGCTAACATGGGACGTGCAAGTGATCCGACTGGCGTCGTTTGTGGACCGCGTTCGAAGGTAGTAGTATCTCAGAGCAAACCCATGGCCTGTGATCTTGTAACTACTGGGTTCATTGCAAGTGCGATCCCGAGTTTCCCGTAGACTTGTATTTGAGGCTCGGCGACTCACCCACTCTGGCCCTCAGATACCATTATCTGACATGCCGACTAAACATCTGTAATCACTGCATCACCCATGTCAACGACAGAACGAGCGAGTTATTCATTTCCTCACTCCCTACAATATGCAACCCTGAAACGCCAACGCCAGGTAACCTCAACCGGGCTACAAACAGACTAAGACCTTCGTCTTCTATACTAGCCAGCAAATAGGCTTCGACGTGCTGCACTAAGCGAAAGCGTGGTAAACGTATTGTTACTGTATCTCGATAAGCTGGTGCGTCCAAGTCGCCCATCAGCACGAACCAGGAAGGCTGTAATCACATAGCCATCGCCCGGCTTAGAAAGCAAGGCACAAATACGCCCAGGTGTAATCACTGGCCCAAGTTCATTATATATAGTCACATTATCTATTACGTTGCAGAAAGCAAAAGCACTTCGTTCAATCAGAAACAAACCGATGATCAGTTGTAACGGAGATCCCTTTGTGATCTACTTAAACTAGGCGTGGAAAATAAACCCAGGCTATGCAGGCTTCGCAAATCTCACCAAAACGAAAGCCCTCGGCCAATCAATGTCACGCTCGACCAGATGGAAGACGTCGAAGAGGTTCTCTTAACAACATCCTCCTTGCCCAGACTCAATGATTCTTGCCTAAGTGCAAAAGCTGACTTCCCTTGGGTGATCAGGAAAACCCGACGAAGGGCATATCGCGAACTCCAGAGTTCTCCGTACGGTCAAACGTGCAGTTCAGTTGTCCAGGGCGTAAAGGAGCTGAAGGATGTGGAGGCATTTCACCCACACATTTTGCTGGAACTGACGGATATCTTCATAACTCATCCTGTACGGTCCCAATACAAGATTGTTTTTTGATATCTTCAATGTTCATTTTTACAACGTTGTTGGTAGCTTAAGTCAACTGGACGGAGGGACTATTGGCGTGAATATATGCGGCATACATGGGTGGTGATCATAGCTTAAGTCAACCGTACGGGGCGACTGCTAGCGTGAAAATCTGAGATAACATACTGGCAGCTGTCAGTGAAGTCTGCACCCGGCGAAAGGATAGACAGTCATCAGATTCATAAGCATCCATGATCCGAAGATACAGGGGTTGTAGCTGAAATGGTAGAAGTGGGAATCAATGTTTTCGTCGGAAAAATAACGGGTATCAAAGTTGGTCACTATCCGTCGGATACTTGGGCATTGACTCGCGTACACATGGCCAGCTACCTCAAAGCATGATCAATGAGCAATAAATAAAACAATAGTACGTTTTCAATGATAGGGTGGGACGTGTTATGCATGTTTACACCACACCGTAGGTGGAAACAACCAGGTGATGACGTAGACCGTTTTCCATCAGAAATAATATCGGGAAAACAGGCTGAATATATAATTCTGATGTGTAACTAAGCAACAACTGTGGCGACATAGTTTTCATTAGGAATTACTGTGATATTTCGTGTACAATGCAATGTGAACACAACGTGGTTGAAAATTACAAATTCTATTATATCTCCAAAACCGCGCGAAATTGAGCGTTTCTGCCAGATGAGAAGATGTATTCCACCACGAAAATTTTAATGGAAGCAGTTTCAGAACGTAAGGTTGATTAGGAAAGCCAACATTATGCATATATCGAAAAAATGGCGACACATTTTTTTCAACAAAAGTGCAAATATGGGCAATTTTTAGGTACACCTGATTTTTCCATTGCAACACCACTAGTTTATTCGAAGAAATCTATATATATGTCCCGTAATATGCATTTTACTATTTCACGAAAAATTTGAAAAATATCTTTCCGCGCTTAAATGGCCGTTTGCAACTGGTTTCGGCCCTGAAACACCATACCGGCGAACAACAAAATTGCCTCTGACGGAAACAAGAGACAACGGCCTA
>JTDE01007418.1:19070-29219 GCA_014338405.1 Paragonimus skrjabini miyazakii | reverse complement strand
CCTGCACTTTTCCTGCGGCTTTTAGCATGTCAAAATATATGCTCCGATCCTACTACTGAATAGCAGCTGTTTGAGTAGTATGTTACGATCGCTCAACTCCACTGCAGTAGTAGTAATGCCCGTTTATCGAATAATTGGAGTTAATCCCATTTTGTGCGGTTTACTATGAAATGCACTGGTGTATTTCTGTGGTCAATTACATTCAGATCCATTGTGTTGAGAGATGACTGTATTTACCAGATTCTTTTCGATCTCATTTTGTGTATTTTGTTTAAACGTCTTGCCACACTCTGGCTTAATCATTCGATGTGTTTACCATTTAATTTGAATGCAAATGCGCAATGGTCCTCATGTTTGTCTCATAAGAGCGTGAGTCGCAATCCAGCTCACAGTTGTAAAAAGGCGATGCTATTGATGAGTTTTAAAAATTGTGAAACTTGATACTAGTGTTGTATGATAGGCAGTTTTGTCGTGAGTAGTATATTACTCACAAATAGTATATTACCCACAGGCGACATTCAGGAACAAAAGAGCAAGCTCCGAACGCCGGGAAGACGACGGACAAGAAGAGACTATCGGAATAATGTGTACGCGCTACGACAGAAGTTCCACCACGGCGAATGACAATGATGTTTGTGAATGCGTGTCTAACTTGCAAATGAGTGTGCAAGTTTGTGGTGTGATTTTTGACATGATCTATACGGGAGTTTGTGCAATAAACAGATTCTCAGGCCAAGAGTCTTTTGTGGACACAACACTAGTTCTTCTGGTAAACAAAAGAGGTCGTAAGATTGTTCACTCGGATGCGAATGGTGTCACCCAATGCAAGCAATGTTCACTTATATTCTCTAAATTCGTACATGCCCTACACCGTAAACACCGGCAATAAAATGATTGGTTTTCTGTCAATAATACTTGCGAGTGATCGTTGATGGGAGAAACATTTCTGAACACTATATTAAATAAACTATTTGCGATGACTCCAATTTCCTTAGATTTAGCCTCTTTTCGGTAGCGATTAGGCTAGTTTCTGAGGTTATTTCTCATTCACAGAACCATAGTGGTAGTATTACTTGCAACCTGTTACTGATTACCTAGAAAATGCTTATCATTGTAATATACGATTCAGTGATTGTGAACAATTGAGGTACAACTATAACAATATGCAGTTCATAGTTGATAAGTTAGAGGGAAATGATTAAAATATATTGGAAACTTACACCTCCCATTTTAATGATCTGTTTAGAAGTTTTAGAATTTTTGTAAAAAAAGCTGTTCTGAATAATACAACTTTTTTAACTTAAAGTTGGATGTAGTCGCGTATCTAATTTGTCTTTATTCTGTGTAGAGGAAAAATATTGAAAGATATTTCATGCATTCTCAAAGTCATTTTTGACTAGCCATTGGAACTACGCAGATGTCTGTAACATACTTCAGCGGTTTACTTGCAAGACAGTGGTCCTGGTCACATAATACCATCGACGCCACCCTCAGGTCATATATATGTCTACTATGCACCATTTACGCAATCATCTCTCCGTTAATGAGGAAAACTAATATTGCTTGTTAACTACGTTGTTTCAGCCAACTGATTGTCTCTGACGAATGTACTGACCGGTTTTTCTATGATCCTCAGTACCCATTCAAAATTTTCCTCAGCCATTGCATATTTTGTGGGCAACACTAATACTCTTTATTACTGGGCATGTCTACACGTAGCTTAACTGTATATTCCAAATCGTCTCTCCAACAAGTAGGATATAGTGCGAAAGAACGCGATGAAAAAACATTTTTCAAACTTGATTTTTCTAGAGGCTTCGTTTCAGCACATCCACTTGTAGAATTTTCGTTTATCCAGATTGAATATAAAAACTTATTGTTGGTTTTGCCTGTTATTACTAATACGTAAATGGTGTGATGAAAGCTTAAGTGCAGTTTGTAAATGTGACTTGTGTTTGTTCAACGATATACCTAAGATACGTAAAGAGGAAATGTCACTAAGTCTGATATTTGACTTGCACAACCCTCTTTATCCATATGTAGCGTAATACACAGTCACCTGACAGAGAATTAACGAAATATTGTTTAAAGAATGCGTTTGTTTCTGTGGACTGTAGATAAACGTGGATCGTTTGGAGGAAATCCAGGGGATGTTAACAATTTTAAACATCCTTGATGCTGATATCAAATTCACTTAGAAGAGGCGGTAAACGAGTGAATGTATTTTTCCGATATGGCAATTACATGCAGGCTAGATGGGTTTGACCACCTGATGTGGTTAAGAAAGATTCTAAAGGGGCCAACACTTGAGGTTTTATGGCAACATGTCGCTCAGTCTAAAACATAGCATTTTGCTTTAGCTAACTAGCTAACTAAGAAAAATATATACCGATGACACCGCAAGGATCGGATCTGTGAAAAATCTTTAGTTTCTGTGCTTGTTTTGAGAAACTAATCACTAGCAGTAAGGGAGAAACAACCGAGGGCTTCAGTGGATGATGTACGTAAGAAAATTATCTACTGAACATTACCATTCAACCTGAAAACAGTGGCGAAGTGCGTAATACGCCAAGTAATTAATGTTGTTAATGTATCTTATCACAATGTGTTTTGTTTTCACATTCCACTTGGAAAAGGCGAATCGATTTCGTCTGAAAAATAACCTGTTTAACAATACTGTCTTCATTTTTCGTTTATTGTTCCTGTGGTTCAGAATAACAAGACTGACCTGCTAGATGCTTATCACTAAAACAGCCCAAGCAAACTTCCCTGTCACAATCGATGCTCACAGAACTGGTGGCACGGTGGATAAAAATTGTTTCATGAGGCGAAGGGTCGCCGGTTCGAACCCCCATTCAGACTATCTCTGCTCGATGAGTCAAAACAAGGACGAAACTGGTAGTGGAGTGTCGGCTTGAGGATGGGCATCGTTAATCATTATTCATCTTGACCTCGTTCTCGGGAAGTATAAAATCAGTCGTTGTTCACGCTGTCGATTGCTATTGACACAAGCACGCATTGGTTGGTACACATCGTCCACCGAGCTCTTGCTATCTGTAATGAAATGTTGTGGGTTGTTTCCAGTTGTTAGTCGGTGTAGACATAGCCAGATTGTCACCTTGATTTGTATGTTCAAAAACGATTCGTCCAAGCACTGTGGATTCCTTGGCCAAACTATCTCCTAATCCACGAAACAGTTTAAACTCTTACCATTGACACAACCCGATGAACGTTACCTTCCGTAGATTTACTTCCCTGGTGTTCCGAGCTCCGTCAAAATGACGTTGATTACTAATCCTATCACTCATTCTCATTCTTCGTTTTTGGTAAATAACTTTCCAGCCGGCAGTTAATCTCATATCAGTCATAAAATTTGTCATCGGAAGTAGCTCCGTTTGTCGAAAAATCGGGTTTTCAAAATTTTTACTTGCAATAATTGTCTAACTGATTCGGGGGCTAACGTTTCAGCTGTAAGCTTCTATTCTTAGCTTGTTAGTTGTCAGTCACATTTTCACATTTAACTGAAAAACTTTGTACGTTTGTGCTCGGACATCAATCAATAAACCGGGTTTGAGTTCGGACTCAAAGAGAACAATGCAGAATGTGCAAACTGATAATTTTGCACGGGTTTGTTAATGTCTTCCGTTTTGTCTTCTTTCTACATTTTCTTTCAATATTAATCATTGTGGTTAGTTTCCGTGTAATCTTTTATGAGGCGTAAGTATACACGCATTCAGCATAGATCAAGGAAAACAGACACAAAGTAGACGGAATATAGATTCGTACGATAGGCTTCGTACACTCCGGCAGAGTACAGTCTTGTGAAAACTCGAGTCTAACTATTACCGAAAGTTAGAGGAGAATCGGCAGTGCCCGCGGTACTCATCGTTACGTAACCCATACATGAATAAACAAATGTGAATAGATTTTTGATTCCTTATGGGCATTGTTTGAACGCGATTTAACAGATCGTGCATAGGTAAGTTTTAACTGGCCGAATATCTCCATCCAGAGTATGTTGTCCTGTTAATGCTCCTTCAATTTATTTAGGGATGATGTGCCTACTAGCCTCAGGCGACAGGAAATAATCCACTCACTTTACTTCAGTTCATTTTATATGACCCCCAATATATTTCTCGGTAACATTCCGTCTACTCAAATGTACGTAAGACTGTGGGAATACCGAACGTCTTATTAGGCTTTCTTTGTCCGCCTGTTTCGAACGGCCTTTCTCGTAACATATTTGGAAGACTGGAGACATTATTCTCACTGGTAAACCAACAGTAGTCCGAGCTACGTCTTTCGCAGACATTTTGATCGCAACTCTTCGGGTGGTTATTTTCAGCGATACGAAGCGCGAAGCTGGTGAAATATTATCGAATTACTGTAGGTCAGAAGCACGGTGAGTTTGTTACTAGCCAAAATGAACTAGCTTAGAATGTGGCTCAAAAATCAGCATTCGTTGATCAGTAGCAAACAACAGTTGCTCGCTAGCTGTGAAAACGTTTGCAAAAGCATTTAATTTTGACTGTCAACCTTGATATGAGAAATTGGAGAAGTTAACTCTCCAGTCAGTTGTCGAAAGTCCATATAAACAGTCGTATAATTGCAGTGTAAGTTTCGGATCATTTACACATAGAAATGGATTCAGGTTTCCGATTTACACGATTCAATATGCTATGACCGAACAGCAGTTGAACATGAAGCTCAAGCTACTACAAAAGTCTATTAAAAACTCGGCTACTAAACAGGTTATTTAAGAATGACTCGACTCTCTTCTGATCTACACCATTTACCATGCGTTACGAAGCTCTTCACACTACTACTATTCCTATTCAAACGACGTTTAGATGAAGAAAACCAACATGCACAACGTCAATTGAGTGGTCTACATGGGCAAAACCGTGCCCATTTCAACCACACCTGCAAATGTACTGGTGCTTCTAGTCACCCAATCCAATATTGTCAGTAGCATTAATCGTATAGATGAACGCACATACTGTGACAGAACCAAGTGACACCTTTACATACGCATCAAAAAGCGTATACAGAACTGTTCCCTGAATCTGAAGGTTGGTTGGTAACTAGTGCTACAATACATTCCCCAGCTTACAAGCCATTAACGGGGTCCGTACACTGCCTTGGGGGTAGTCTTCAAACTCGAACTTAAGTAGTAATTCTACGTCACAGAAGCCGTTTCAGTGTTCTTTCACACTCTCATCAAAGATGGAAAAACATCAATGATTCCAGCTAATCCTTTATTGCCGTACAATTACGAAGGACAGTCAAGAAATTAAGAAAGAGAGGCGAGGGAACCTAGCTATTAAAAGTAAATATAGTTATCAGTGGGAGTGAGATATTATTAGCTTATTCATTGCTTTTCCTATTCATTGTCATAATGTGCGCCTATTTCATTACTAATATGGTCAACCAACATCAACACAAACGACCCTGAACCCGTTTGGTCCCCATCTCATCAATATTCGCCAGCCCTTGACCCTGTGATTCTCAAAGACCTCATCTAAGAAGACAAACTCAACTTATAGAACCTAGTTCTTGTAATACCGGCTTCACTTCTTTACATTACGTGATCACTTCTCCATCTCCATTATATACATATTAAAAGGCATCTATTTTCAAACTCGAGTTTTCACATCTTTCAGCAAAGTAACTAAGCTGAAAAAATAGGTGTCGTCCATATGCGTTTCCTTGCAACCTATGCTAACCCACTCTGATAACTGTGAGTACTCCATAGGCAAATCAGTCAAACAGCAACAGCATTAACGCCAACAGGCATAACTAGAAAACAACTGGGTCTACCATTAATTATCCCTCATTGTTTAATTTCATATCTCTTTTCCAGGACATTGTTTGTACATCCTCAAGTTTGCACCAGTCGATCACATCATCAGCGTAAATTGCTCGGTGTAGCAGACTACTACTAGTGGCATTCTCAGTATAAGACCCAATCACATAAGTCCGCGCAAACTTCAAAAGTATACAACGAAACTCGCTTGGTACACAGTACTCAAAAATCGGTTCATCTCTTTTAGTTTAGGTGATCAGACTTTGTCGTTATAAATCAACAAGGTTCTCCCAGTCACGTCAGATAAGTGACAACTAAGTTTCAAAAAGATGTTAGAGGTGACCTAGATTAACGAGTACCAGCCTAGCCTTGGAAATCTGAGTTTTTACTTTAATCTGTCTACCTCTACTGATTCGACTTTCTAATTAAATAAATCAGTAAACAATTAACGTAACTCCAATGTTCAGCATTAATTCTACGTAGTCACAGCCATCTAGTGAAACTACACAATACATTACAAAATTTAGCATACCTCCAAATTACGTCTACCATCGACCACGCTGCATGAAGGTTGTCAAACAACCTCTTGTCGTCTGCACAATTAGGTTAAGTCAGTCTTTTATCAAATAAAAGATCCCCGCCGACATCTTTTGAATGCCATACATTGTGCTTTATTTAATCTAAAACGAAGTTAAACGAAAATAAGGGAAATAGAGCCCGGAAATCCGTCGTCCATGGTGCTGAAACTATCGCAGTAGAAGCTAATTTGGACTTAAGTATGAAGATGAACCGCCGAAAATATGTTGTAAAATTTAGTCCACATGACACTGCTTTTAAACAACTTTAAAGTATATACCGAAGGCTTGAATCGAACATATTGTGGGGGATTGTCAGGCAGGAAGTACGAGCATTCCAGCTCTTGGCCGAATACCCCAACGCACCCCAACGCTCAACGAAATCGGATCAACGGCCGAGGAATAGCAGGCAGAAAACCCCCGGGTAGAAGGCGCCAATCACACACCTAAACCGGGTAGAAGTTCACACGACGTGCGAGCGGAAACCAGGGGGTGTTGTGGACTGGAATTGTGATTCAAAATCGCGAGCGCTCGTGTGGCATGGTAACTAGCGAGTTGGGCAATAAAGATTGTGCTTTATTGGACGCCTTTTCGCTACAATATCATTAAAAAGAGTGAAACGATAACTGTTTGTCTATAGTATGCAATAAATTATTCCAAAATTTAGCGAAACTTTGTAATCTACACACTATCTTGCAACATAACGCCTTGCCTGCTTTTTTAACGTCTGCAATGAGTGAACGAAATGTAATGAAAGCTATAACTTCAGTTGCAATTAGAAGTCTCTCAGATTTTGCAGAGGCCCCTGACCTCCATCTTGAATAATGGAACTGACGCCAGCACGGAGGGATGTCTTCTGTCATCCAAACAATTCACCCACACAACCGGGTTATACTGTTATAACGTGAACGATCCCCAAGATTTCAGTCCAAGAGCCATTAGGATCTTTCCGGTTAAGACCACATAATTTATATCCTAAGCTTGTTCGTTACTTACAATTCACCGACAACTTGATCAATTTCTCCACAGCCATTTGCTAGGGTTGATGAAGTCGTTGCACAGCTGGAGTAAGAACAAAATATCAACGTACAAGTGCACGATATGAATTCGAGCCTGTGATCCAATAAGAACGACAATGATGAATGAAGCCACGTCAATTGCGACTGACGCCAGGTCTATTTTGAAGGAGGGCGGCATGTGCAAGTTACTCGCACAAATGTTGACTAAAACTAGCCTGTGCTCAGCGCACAGTAGTAACAGCCATCCCCCATTACTATAGAGGTGATGCTAGCCCAAACCTGCCACTTAAATGGGACTCGACTTCACTAAGGCAGCCGACGTAGGCATTCATAACAATGGCCAAAATGAACATATGAAACCTACGTTGACCTAAGTGGAGCAGTCGAATTCATATGAAAGGCGTTCTTGACAGCGATGTCACAGCAGCCAGTTGGGACGTAAGCAGACACAACGAAAAGATTTCTATAGATTTGGCGTCTAGAACTGACCCTAACAGAAAGTGCAAAGCTCACAGCTCAGAGTTTACTTCTGATGAAAATCCAATTGAAGAATGCGGCTGCGCTCGTTATGCTGACGATTATACCTATTTCAACCTAATCGGTGGCAATGACCATGGGTTCACCCGAAGCGCACATCAGTTAGCACGTAAACAGCGCGGGCCCAGTCAGTCTGAAGTCAATTTTACAAGCAGCTGTTTCTGATTATTCCCATTAGGCTTATGCAAGTGCATCGGGTAAGCGCGAGTTACGTATGAAAACCATAGCAAATCAAATAGATCATTAAAAATAACAGAAGTGCTGCGTATCACAGTCTACTGAAGGAGGATGAGAGTGTTAGTGAATGCGTTAGTATCACACATGACTGTCTTGTGACAAGCGTTCGTCGGTATCAAGTGGTTCACGTTTGCTTGGGCCTGGAGTGGCTGTGGTATACTAGGCCAAGGGAGGTGGAGAGTTTGTGCGAATTGTTTTTGGGCACATAGGTGGAGGTTGAGGGGTTTGATGACAATAGCCTCGGCTGTTGATAATATTCGCACTCTGACAGCTCTGGAGTGGACTTGAGGGACTTTGCAGAGGATGATTTGATGACCGGTGCCAATTAAGTGGGGACTGTTCGCAATGAAAATGGGCTTTCCAGAACTGTTGATAAACGATATAGGTAGGCGTTCCCGAATCCCTTCCGATAGTCGCCTTGTGGTTATCCCAACGTAACAGGCTTGACAGTAAGTCTTCCCGCAGGGCAGGCACTCTCGTTGGCATTTGAAAGTCTACGGTTAATTATTTCCCTGTTAATCTCACCTCTATGTGAGAGACAAATGAAAACCGGCTTTTTACCCGATGTCTGGAAGTGTACAAGTTTCGTACCAGAAGGAAAATTTTCATATATGACTATCTAAATGTATCAATTTCCAGTGAGTGTTTCTGGAATATATGTTACTTCCTCCTGGAGAATGTCCGGTGTGAAGATCAGTTGCGCTCTGTTTAACAGAGAAGGCAAGAAAATTATTTTGTACTTCAACCGGACAAAATTATGAAAATGTGTATATTGACGCGTCTACGTCTATTTATGAATAGATCTTTGCATTGTTCCACCTGATCTACGAAGCAATACGACGTCTAGTGTATGAAGCAAACATGATGACCCCGTTTGATCTACAAGACTTTCGAAGTAGTATGGGATCAGCCGTGTCGTGAATATTCGTGGTTGTATGTGGGCTGAGGTACCGCTAAGTGGTCCGTATCCCGGCAGGTGTACGATCAAGTTCCTCAGCCAAGGCCATTGGCTCAAGGTCTTGTATCGCAAGACACCGGATGGTTAGCAGTGAACTACATTCACTAGAGATTTTCTCAGAACCACATGTCGATATCCTTCTGACTTCCAGCCTGTTGGACCAAATGTCTACCTATTGTTTTGCATGGCATCAGTGACTGTCGGTTTGTCAGTCACAACGTCAAATTTGACCAAATAGGTCACGAAGACGCACAATCGATTACATCGCGTTAAAATCAATTTAGGTTGTAACCAAATGCGAGCCAGGTTTGGAGGCATCACACAGTTCGTTGTGTGGCTATGACTTCACTAAGATGAAGTACGCCAATAAACTGGACTGTATTTAGATGTTGACGAACAGCATCCAGAGTCATCCATAGCACAGCACATTTTCGAATGACCTTTCAACAGGCGCACGCCTCAATGTTTTTAGTACACTTAAAAGCATCCTGTTCTGGGGTTGCCACTACCTTCCGTACGTTCCACTTCCCTTGTCCGTACCCAAGTTTAACCCAGAGCCTTCGCCTGGTATTTGGCTGTTCAATATTGGTTATAAGTTCTTACATGATCAGAATATACGTGTTCTTATTCCAGAGATCATAATTGGGTTTGTGTGTTTCCTTTTATGTACTGAGATTTAATAATTGAACGAACCGATTTACATTTCGGAAGCAATATCGGCGTTGGTGCTCTTCATTTTTGTGTCACTTCAAACGTGCATTCGTTAGGCAGTTTGGATTGACTAATCTGTGGCTTCTGCTTTACAGTTGTAACACATTTTTAGTTTCCGCATCAGCCAATTTGAACAAGGTAGTTATGGGAATGTTAGATCACCGATGGACGATTTCAATGAAAATCGAAACATGGTTGCGTGATAAAATTCGTATTTATCTGCGTCTGAAGGTAATTTGATCTATACAAATAGTATTTTTCTGCTGAACTACTCACAGCCAACAATTAGTAGGCTAACTAGGAAAA
>JTDE01007418.1:5301-15772 GCA_014338405.1 Paragonimus skrjabini miyazakii | reverse complement strand
TCTCAAGCGGACTACCTGTAATAAAGAAAGTAGGAGCGGAAATGCTCTAGTCTTGAAGCAGCACTTTGCACTTTGAAGGTGTGAGGCGCATTCCAGATAAACCAGCCCGGTTACTCACCATGTCCAGCATGGTCTGCATGTCTTCGGCGGAGGGGTTAGGTAAGACAATGTCGTCCACGTGCACCAGATCGGTCAATCTAGCGCCAGAAAGAAGCTCAGCAACAAACCCATTAAACTCCTCAAGCGCACTTTCCAAAATATCGTTCATAACAAAATAGAACAAGACGGGGAAATCTGACACCCTTTATGAACACCACTGGAATAGATGGACCCTCGAGACGGCTATCCGTGAACCGTCACCCTAATTGCAGGATGGGAATGCAATAATTTCAGCAGATTCATGTATTTCCCTGTAACTACCTCCCGAAGAAGACAGTTCCGGAGTAAGTTACAAAGAGCCGAATCGAAAGCAACTTTCAGGTCTAAAGAGATAATAACCGTCGGCTAATTATAAGACTGCGGTGCTCCAAAGGGCCGATAATATGAGGCAAGTCGGCTCACTGAAACAAGTGAGTTCAACTGTATATAGACCAGCGTGCAGTCATGTGCTTCAGAATAAGTAAATTAATAACAGTGTAATATAGCTATAACCAATATATATATATGTATATATATATATATAAAGCGGAAACAGTTGTCGAATATTTTCAAATAGTAGATCTTGAATGTCTGCTTCAACATAGGCATACCAGTACAGAGGAGAATGAAATGCGTTTTCTGCAAGAACTTCAACATTCTCCAGAACTTCCTCAACACACCAAAGAGACTGAAGAGATCACGGTAACCGGACCCGTACCTTCAGTAACCGGGTAGGGCCCAGCTCCTGGTGTGTGCGTTTGTCTTTCATCGGCTAACAAATGCAGTATGAGAGTCAGCTGTCGTCGCAATACCTGGGGGCCACTGACAGCGATGGACTGATCAACGTACTGCTTTTTACAATCTCTTGATGATCGGAAAAACAGAAGACTACTTAGTATTCGAGAAACTCTGATAGTCCACAGCGTCGAAGGCACACTGGTTTAAAAAGGAGAACCCTTAAATCCGTACTATTCTTCAGCAGGAAACCAGCCAAGGTAATTAAAGTCAGGCTATCATCACGCCTTACAAGTGCAAACGTGGTGGAGATGGATCTATTTTTTTGCCAGTTTCCACTGTCTAATTTTGTTAGTATCGTTGTTATCATCATTGGTGATGTGGTTGTTTTGATATCGCTGTGTAATTTGTGGGAATTGATGATTAGCAGTCAAACCATGGTGCTTGTGCGCAGTCAGGCGGATACGAATTAATTAATGAAAAATAAATGAAGGAAGACTAGAGAGTAATCTAACAAGAATTTGCATTTTCCTTACAAGAACTTGCCACTTACGACTACCTCATACTGGCAGTACTTTTAGATGCAATTGAGTATCGATCCTTGTTGTGTTGCTGAACCATATACCACCTGCGTCGGTTCGCAGTTAGAACTATTCCACCCTTCCGCGCCCTAGTCTCGTAGGGGCATCGCAGATTGATCAGCTGATCGCATTATACGAAGCAGGCCAGCTCGGTAACAATGGCTTCAGTCTGATCACTGTGAGCCCAATGAGCCCTACTCACTCACACTACGTGATCACAAGTTGCTCGTCAAATATGGGCACCGAGATCGCTTTGTTTCATCATATATTCTCCAACGCGAATGTACGTTTTCTACAATAACCCCTTCTCTGAAAAGAAAGTCGAACACGTGACCCATACACTTGATCATGTTGTTTTGAGAAATGGGGTGTCTTTAAATCAAAATAACGACTCATACCCCCTTTTCTAATCTGTGCTTATGGGATAGGCGATTCAGAGAGTGGTGTCTTGGGATCCTCACAGGAAAGTGACTTCTTCATATCTCATTAGAGCTGTTTTGTGTACCTGAAAACTCCCAGCAAAATCAATATCAGTCGTTGTGTGTTAGTTTTGAAAAAGAACTCCACCTAAATATACATCAGTATCAGTTGGCGATCCATTTTAGTTTACAGAGTGCGCCAATATCTACCGACCAGTTTGGAATTCTAGCTACAATGAAGGTCAGGCGTTCAGTTCGGCTCGGTTCAGCATGTGAGTAGTAACGGGAAACATAAAACTGAACATGGTAAACTGTTGGGCCACGAGGAATCTAATGATAAATTTTATGGTTTTCATTGTTGAGGCTAGCCGGGGACAATATTTCAATTTTTATGTTTTATTGTATATCAAACACGGTGGTTAAGAATCATTCTGACTCTGATATGTTATGTCCATAACTAACGCGAGACAATGATTTCATGTCAGAAATGTTTACACTAATGATTATATGATCATTCAGCCAGTTTCGCCGTTAGTAAGTTGTGGGATGTGAGGTCGGTGTTCAAAGTGGCTGTTGACTGCGAAGCTGGACTAGAATTCGGAGATTGATCTTGGCCATCATGTGCACTATGGAAGAGCCGTAGCAAGATTGCTTTGTATTCCAAGATTTGGCTGATAGATTGATCCGAATGTGAAGTTGCGATCAACGTTGGACTATTCATAAACGTCTCCAAAATTATGCTGCCAAATCTTCACTGAAGTAACACCAATTTTGGGCTGTTTTCGTAGGACTGGTAACCTGGCTGAGAAACACTTGGGCTGGAAGCAGTCACTTTGAATTGTTGGCAAAAAAACCTAGATTTAGATAAGCTTCAACACTTTGGGACAAAACAGGAGAGTAGGAGGGATGTGCAATTTGAACCCCTACATTAGAATGCTCGGTGTTACGAAATGATCACACTAGCACATATAATGTTGGATTCACTGTTTCATCATTCATGATCAGCCTCCTTTAATCCGTGTTTTACAAGCTGTCTTACAGAATTATGTACCTCAATAATGAACAAACACGTTGGTTGTTCAAGACCTCATACTGTACAGATCTGATTAAAAATTCCTTCTTTAGACCTGCTTAAAAGATAATCAAGCAGTTTTAGTTACTTACGGGAGATTTGCCAAATAAAACATAGTTAAAACCATTTGTAGCTGAGGTGTAGAAGCACGAAACCGGTCACAATGAACTGTTAGGTACGCACCCTTATATACCGTATACATAGTTATACGTTACAGAGCTCCAGACGCTTCATTAATAACATAAGTGTTATTTGCTAACTTGTTTCATACAGACATAAAGTGACATACTCTGTAAACAGTCCAGAAAATAAAATAATCCGCTACGATAAAGGCAAACATATGATCGATTAACTATGTATGACAATGTACGAGGCTGTTGCATAGAATTTGTTGTCATTTTCAGTCTGTAATTAAAATGACTGAGTTATCTATCTGAACTATGTTCCCCTCTGGGTTTCATCTACGCTATATTAGTCTATGCAAACCATGATGAACAAGTTGAGCGACCGGGCTGGTTTATCTGGAATGCGCCTCACACCTTCAAAGTGCAAAGTGCTGCTTCAAGACTAGAGCATTTCCGCTCCTACTTTCTTTATTACAGGTAGTCCGCTTGAGATTGTTGACAGTTTCACATATTTGGGTAGCACTATCTCATCAGCCTGTAATATTGCTGACGAGATATCAGCGAGGATCGCAAAGACGCGAGTTGCCTTTGCCAAACTGCGTCATCTGTGGCGTCGAAAAGACGTCCGGTTGTCGCTGAAAGGAAGGGTATATAATGCCTGTGTGCGTTCCATTTTGCTGTATGGTTCGGAAACGTGGCCTGTTCACAAAGAAGACATCAACAGGCTTGCTGTGTTTGACCATCGTTGTCTCCGCGAATTGGCCCATATTAAGTGGACTGATCGCGTGAGCAATGTGGCTGTTCGCCGGCGCGTATTCCGGAACGCTCGGGATGCGCGATCAATTGGGCAGCTAATTACGTTGCACAGCTTGCGATGGTTAGGCCACGTACTCCGTATGTGATCTGTTCGTTTACCGTACCGGGCATTATAAGCTGAGGCCACCAACGGTTGGGTCAAACCACGTGGTGGTCAACCAAAACCGTGGTCACGAAATATGAAGACCTTGACTGCTCCATTGAGCAAATTGGGTAGATGTCGCCTGCTTGGATGGGGTCCTCGTGATCACTCAAACCGCTGATTAGAGACGCTATCCGAGATGGCGATGTGTCGCAGTCAGTGGCGTACCTGTGTCCATACCATTTCTAATTCTTCCTGTTAGCCTTCTCTCATTAATTCTCAGCCTCCTCAGTAACTTTTTCTTCTAGGATATTCTACATCACTGTTGAGGTGAACGGCGGCCCGAGCCACAGTACCTTTTGGTCAGGCTCATGGCTGTTATGATGATGATGTTGATGATGATATTAGTCTATTCGCTATTAATAATGACGTTTTATGCGTCATCCTTTCAGAGACTGTAATTCAGCTCATCATTGATCAAATACTCCCCTATAAGTAGTTTTGTATGCTGGACTAATGGGAGAATGGACACACTTTCGTGCTGTTCTAATTTAAGGTCATTTTGATTAGGTAGCAATTCACTTCTAATGCATCATATTAGTGGTTCATTAGTTGAGGACTACGTTCTTGTAATTGGTATGTTACGACTCAGTATCACAAGGATTTTAAAACTGTTTGGGTACTCAACGAATCGACTACACCTGTATAATCGTACGTAATGATGAGTAGAAAACCACTAAATGCATTTTCCTTGAAATGTCTATCTTTAGCTCTACTGTGACCCCACGCAAAAACATCACCAATACCAAGGGCTATGTGCTAAATTCTGTGTGTGCGATACCCATGCGATTTCTTACAAAACATGAGAACCAGCAAACTAGACAACCACGGCATCATTTCGGAAGAACTCGCAAGTATGTGCTCCAAGTTTTGATGGTCAAGTAGGTGATTTTAGTTTAGAATAGACACTGTTGAACTTCGCGCAAGGGTAAACGCTAATTTCTGATTTGATGCGAACACACACACTAACATTTATTCTCTTCAAAAATGCGTTCGAGCCGCTCTTTTCATTACAAGTGAACTACTTGTTGGAAAACAGTCGTTTTCCTTTGGTTACCGTCAGGGTGATTACGTAGAAAGTTACATCATTTGAGTAGAATTGAAAGCAACTGGACATTGGTTGCATCAGTCTATACTGGACGGGAAAATAATTATGATCTAACCGATCGCCGGCGTTTTCGCGTGAGTAATCTGGTCATGCTAAACTCCAAATCGAGTAAAAACACCCGGTGAGCTCACAGTTAGGATTTGCAGTAACTTTCTGGTTAATGAAATGACAACTGACTGTTTTGTTTGCTGGCACATCACCATCACATTACCCGAGACCCACGAAAGTCCCATCCACTCAGAGGGATGTATGTGCAACACTTTATAGTCTGCGAAAATCTGAAGCTTTAAAACAGTTCACTCCCTTAAGAAGTTTGAACAAAACAGTTAGAAAACGAAAACTGGTAGATGCAAGCATTTCGTATTGACTTATCAGTATCAAATTTACAATAACATGAAACGGTTGTTTTATATCGAACAGTTAGGGAGGAGTTAGGGGGAGTGCATATCCTGGCCACTGCCGGGACTTGAACCACGGACATGCTGTTCATGAGGCAACCGTGTTTTACCACAACGCCACTGATATCGTATTAAGCACCACCGAATTGTCATGTGTGAACGCTCAACCACTTTCGCTTGTGAGTAATCATCAGGTTGCCCGTTTGCCTCGACAGGAGACACAGTTACTGTCTGTTAATTCCAATCGATCGTATTCTACCGAAAAGATTGGGCAACCTGACCATTACTCACAAGCGAAAGTGGTTTTAGCGTTCACATATGGTAATTCAGTCGTGCTTAATGTGAGGTCATTGGCGGAGGTCTGCAAAATTGCAGCACATCTGAGCCACGATAACCTGGTTAATGCAAAATGTGTTTATCAGGTCGGTGTGAATTGATTGTACAAAATATCGTGTTCATTTTTTGCCTGATGGTTCATAAGAAAGGCTTGCGTTAGGGTGATTAAAAGCTTTGTTTTGACTTTGATATACCCCATCAAATTCGCTCGATGAAGTAAACTCAACCGATAATAAAGATAGGATTCATCAAGATCCAAGCCTACTCTCTGTACACTTCATTATTCATCAGCTCACAAGTTTGTACAGTTTGAATTGTAATTTATCTTCACAAATATATTAGCTCCCATTCAACGACAACTGAATGTCAGCAAAAAAAGAGAAAGTGGTCGGCTTACAGCGCTCTGTTTTTAACACGAACTCTTATGTCATTACAATCGTGTATGCTGAGCGAAGTTGAAGCAAACGAATAACGATAGAGTGTGTGGTGGAAATCCTCTTCAATCTGACAATTGTTAAATTTTTGAATAAATATTTTCTAACATGCTAGTCGCCAAGAGGATGTCCAAATTGGCGGGATAACATACTGGTGAGTAGAATCTGAACGGCACTAATCCACAACACCGTTTTTCAAGCATTTCACAATTTCATCACTCTGAGCTTCATAGGCCAGATGTTAACACCAGTAAGGCTTAATAAGTGTTTCATTGTTAACTGAATGCTTTGCATAATTATGGAGATATGTGCGTATGATATATGTAAAATCAGAATCGAACGTTACTATGTGACAGTAATTGAAGATTCATGCAGATGCGATTTCACAATTGAGAACTGGTTAATCAGGCAGACACTAAAAATGATCTGATAATTTCATGACAGTGAAGCTCATTACTACCTGAATCAATTCCACATCAGAAAGGGATACGATCGAATTGGGAGGGTAAATGTAAAAAAAAACATTATAGTACTTCATCATAAACCCTAACTTATATAACAAAAGCTCACTACTACAAACGACTAACCTGGAAGGTTTGATGAAACATCTAAGGGTGACGTAAGCTATTAAAGAGCCAGACAGAAAACTTCTAAAGAAGCCACCTCTTTATTGCGGAATCCTTGTAGTACGGCCGGCATCTTCGTTCCTCATTACACTCACAACTGTGTTTTACGCTTAATCGCATCACTGTCGACTTCCCGACACATGTGGTCTAAACGTTAATCACTTGGAACCGTCTTCGGAATAAAAAATGGAGATCATTTCAGAAGTTTGCAAACGTACATTTGATAATCTACCAAGAACCCTTGTCAGACCGTATTTATTCCCGGGCTGTGGGCGCCTCCAACTATTTCACGCCGATTCACGACACAAGTGAAGAACTAGCATTTATTAGCGTGGTTCAACAGTACATATTTATTAGATTCTAGTTTGGTATTCCCGGATATAATCCAATTTACTTCAAACTTGTGCACCATAAGATAATCTAAGGTTTACATGTTGGGAGAAAACAGAGAATGTAAAGTGAGGATAGTTTTCTGTCTCAGAAATAATGTTACGTTAATTAACTTGGTGTTATGTGAACGGCTAATTTCCGCTGGTTTGGGCCGTGTATAAATTATGCTGGTGTTGATATAAAAATATCATTGTGACACATTGTAGTTATCTCGCTAAACACCTGTTTTGTTGTGCAAAACATTCACATATATCACACACCCACGCAACAACTGATCACCGTTAAATGATCTCTGTGGCCTATGTAGTTTTTTTGAATTTAAAGAACATCGGTGTCACACGTCTCATTGACTAACTTCGACCAATCAAGTAAGAGTATCCTGTGAGCACAATATTCACTAACTCACCAGAATATATATAAAAGGAAGCCATGGGTTAAAAGAATCATGTTTTTCGCTGTGCAGGTAAATTTGAACAGTAACAGAAAATAGTTGATGAATATATGCAGTAATACTCGCAATGTCTACAAAACAACGTATTTTTCGAGTGTCCAAGGTTACGTATAGTTAGAGAATTAAAATGAATACGAAAACCTTAATGATGCATGTACAATTATCTGTTGTTATATTCTGCATAGTCGGAGCAAATTGATTTGGTTTCTTGACCTATACTATTGTTAACATATGACATGTCTGAAACGTCAATCATTGGTTTAGCCCGACAGAAACAGTAAGAATACTTAGTGTATACAATAATTCTGATACTATATCGTTACTAATCTACTGTGTGTTTTGTTGGTTAACTGACCAATTAAATATCCTAACTGTTTCCAAAATGGAGTTTTGTGAGAAGGCCGGTTTTCACAACATTGGCTGGAACTGATTGCATGAAGTCGGTTACGCAATTACATGACAGTTGTTATTGTTTCATTTTATTTTCTATTGTACAGCTTGCAACCAAAATGTTCGCTAAATTGGCTCTACTCATTTTGTCTATATCGTCCGTACTGATGATCAGTGAGCTCCCAACAGTTGAAGCCGCTGTGTTTGATGAACGGTTGCTTGAACCTGTGAGCTACTCACCATATCGACCAGCTCAAATCCGTTATCCGTATATGACACATAGGAAGTTCAAACGGGGTCCAGAAACTATTGTCGAAATGGATTAATAAATGAATGTAACACTCATGAATATTTCTGGTTAAATTTGCGAAGCATTATTTCAGTGCAATTTCAAATACAATCTGTTAAAACAAATTACTGAGTTATGCTGTTTTTTTGCAAGTTTGAATTGCGTTATCATCATGATTTCTTGTCTAAGGAAATGGGGAAATTAAACTTTCAACAGATGACTTAGTAGCTAGTTGATATTTGAAACCTGTTCATTCATTTTACTTATAACTAGATAAGAAGGGATAAAACCCTGTTGACGGAGAACAGATAAACTGACAAATAAAATTTTCCATTAGGTTTAGCTAAATTACACTGTTTGATTTGATCGGTTAATTGGCACAATGTCACAGAGCCTTTAAACTATGTATATGCCTACACAGTCTTCTTACTTTTGTCTGTTCCTCTCTGGGTAATTTACTTAAGGTTGTATGTGGAGGTTACTTTGAATGACTGCAGAGTTTTAGTAAATTTTCAAATAGTTATTTGATAAACATATTTTTAAAATTTCCTAAGTAGGCATACCAGTCAAAGCGGTCAGTCTTTTTTGTTTAGTTCAGTGTAAGAAAACAATGTGACAAATACCTCCGAAAGGTGGAGCATTACATGTCCAACACGTCTGTTTTTGTATTAAAATTGTTCGCTACAAAATGGAGCATTGTACCCTTTTATTCATCTCGGTTGTACAGTTGATATGAACTCACATGTAAACCAAACAACATTGTCAAACCATGGTCAGCAATATGCGATTCCGTTTTGTGGATAAATAGATACATATACTTTTAAAGCTGCAGAGAAGCTTTACGAATCTAAACAGAGTCTGAATATTTTGTTACAAGGGCCTCGTGTAACACAGTTCAGACTCTGAGCTTTACCAGGCAAAAAATTTTAGTCTCTATATAAGGATTAGAGCTGAGTGCAACGTGGGTATAAAATACACTCAACAGTAATTCTTTACAACAAAAGAATGGATGAAACCATTGTGCCAAATTCTTTGAAAAGCGCTCACAATCGGTCAAGTCGAGGGTGACTTAGCCTCATAAGCAACATGTGCTAATAACCTCAATTTCTCCTAAAGTTTTGCAATGTGTCACTCGTTCTTCTGTTCAGATACAGATCGGTCTTACAACTCATAATGGTATCTTGGATAATGTTGTTTATCTGTAGGTAATTCAACTGAGTGTATCACAGAAACTTTCTTTTGAAGCACTGATAACGTGTCAGTCAAAGCAGAACAAATTAGCATACACTTTCCCTTATCATCTTCCAATGCTCTGAGTTGACTAACCACCTGAAGTATCATAAATTGTTTAGAGCAGAATTGTTGTTTGCAAAACCATACAAGTTTAACAGCTTTTTTAGAAAAATGTACAAGGATTTGGAGCGGAGTGTAACAGAAGAAAGTTTTCAGCTCATTTATTCCACCATTAGTGAAACGGTTGTTGCTGTTCAACTACACCCAATAAGTTTGGTAACAATTAAGACGCAATAAAAGGGCTTGTTATTTGTTTCACATTCAGGCAGAATAAAATATAACAAACACATGAATATTTCTGATGAGTAGTCGGGGATTTGGTTAATTTCAAGTTGAACATCACCCACAATTGATCGCAGCTGTCGCATTCCCATAGACTTTCCAGTCGGCCCCTTTCGAACATCGTTTATTTATCTGCATTAGCTGAGTTGGTGATGTGAACAGCGCGATCCCTCTCCAGATAATGGTCAGTAGATTTCAATATCTCTTTGGAAATTACATGCCCATGGATGAACCTTTATCTCCCAAATGATACTATGATAAAGAGTGGTTTGATTAACACTTTTGCGTGTAACTCCGTTGTCGGGTGCTAGTGATTTGGCTATCCTCGATTTCTCACTTCAACGCGGTGTACAAGCTTGTTCGTATATTCCACGGATCGTGCCTCGAAAAGAGCGTTAATTTTTGCCTGAATTGAGGGAGATATTTCCGACATTGCTGTTATGTTA
>JTDE01007416.1:0-22770 GCA_014338405.1 Paragonimus skrjabini miyazakii | reverse complement strand
AATTTCTATAAAAACATATGTTTCCCCGTATATGACGTCGATTTTCATTATATTTTACCTTCACATTTCCGAAATAACGTAGAATGCGACTTTGCGTTATTTTTCCGTTAAACCATATGCCATTAAACAACCGCACATTTCTTGTTTACGTCTTCGGAAGACTGAAACAAAGAAATCTCTAGGGAACAGATTTTCAAGATTTTAATTTCTGCAACATATCACAAATTTTGAACAACTCCAATTGCTACGAATTATTTCTTAACTGAAAGATAACGGAGATATTCACGTTCTACCGATTACACGCAGCTCCCTCGGCAGAGGGAGCTTGGTGGGTGGAACGGAACGGTTCACAAGATCGGAAGTGATGGGGAGGTCGGAAGTTACAGCGTCAATCCTTATGCTGCTATCGACAGCAGAGGTCAGCTAGCCCGCAGTTAACAGCAAATTTGTAGTGCATGAGCTATCACCGACAGGACCCCGACACAGAAGAAATTTCACGATGACAAATGGCTAGAAGGTGAGTCGCAAGCAAACGAGTTGAAGATCTTGGCATACATCACGGTTAACAGAGTAACCTGGAAGCAGACACAAGGCCAGATTGGCTTCCCATTTTTGTGGACGGGGCTAATGTTAGCTGATTTCCAGCTTTCCAATGCTGTGCGTAAAACTGGACTGTTTTACCGGGGGCCCACCTTTTCAGCTATGCTTGCAGCCCTATTGAGGTTTACTAAAGGGAAGATGAGGTGTGTCCAAAAAATGTAGACAGATTCACCCGAAGCTTTGTTAGGACGGTATTCTTCATAGTGATGATCGTGGAATTCCTGCCAGTGATATCTACAAAATATGCCCACAAAAGCTTGGTATGCAGATTGTTATCGAAATGCTGTAAAACCCAGATACAACTTTAGTAGATTCAACATAGACAAAGTTAGATACGGCATATAAGAATACGCAACAATCATTCGTTTCAAGGGATTCGGTTTTAAGATTGTTCAGAAGGGAAAACGGACATTTTGGTGCAAATCTTCGTTTTTTAAATATTTCGGAAATTTTAAAATCCGAAATTCAGATAAAGTACATATAGATATGCTTCTGACGTTTGTGACAACATCGATCAAGAGTAGTACGAAACACGATTCTGATTGTCACGTCCGCTGGGTAAGTTGTGGCCGCAATAGTAGGGGGGAGTCAAACAATGTTCATTTTATATCCCACCGCGTTTCTTGCGGTGACTGGTAACATCACTCCTTTTACCACTGCAGTCACGACTTGTCAGAAGAACGTGTCACTGAGTCCTCTGTTACTAACAACTGTTGGTCACTATTTTCACCAACGTCAGAATTTTCGCGGGATCTGTATGTACGTTCTCTTATTTGTCATTATGTGCCTCTTTAACTTCCAGACAACCAAGTGTTACTGTAGATGTTCCAGGATTGTCTGAACACGCATCGTCATCCCATTTCAAAGTTGCCGAAGTTTAATGATTGTATAAACAGCAAATATTGGGGACATGTGTGAGTAAGCCGGATACATTATACATAGTACGCTTTTGGCCTATCACCGACATAAAAATCTGGCTGTTCACGAAGTACCACTACATATTCCGACCCGGAAAGAGAAGTCCTGCTAACCAACTCGTCAAATTGTCCCACACCATATATCATCCAGAAGAGATGAATACAGCTCAGTATACTTGGGTTCATTGTCAAACGTTGCTGATTCTGATCTATCCGGTTGACGTGAGCTGTGATCAACGTCTGAGAATGCAGTATGCGGTCACACTAGTAGATACTTCACCCCATTGACTTAAGCCATGAACAAGGTATCAGAGTACAGCATACATTCACACTAGCAGCTGCCCCGTCAACTGACTCAAGCTATGATCAACGTCTGAGAATGCAGTATACAGTCACACTAGTAGATGCATCGACCTCGTTCACTTGATCTATGAACAACGTCTGAGAATGCAGTATGCATTCACACTACCCAATTACCGTTTATCATGAACATACTGGAGAACAACATACATGCGGGAAGTGATGAGAAATTTGTATTTGAAGCGTTTGGGGTACATGATAATCATTCTTTTCGATTCCGTTGATTGTCATATTGATTGGAATATTTCTCTGCACCGCGATAGATACTTGGCGTTCTAACCATCATGTCGTGACTGGTTGAGAGGTATCCCTCCCAGTGATCGGCAGGCAGCTTGAATTCATCTGTTTCCGTATACCGTTTCGTATGAGCGCCACGCGACCTAAATCTAGTTGGAAACAATGCAGTAGAGTGGATAGAATTTCATTCTGAAGATTCTCGGTGATAGAGTGGGACATAATACCCTCTTTTTTATGCTGTTCCATATATACATGATAGCGTCATTTTCAACCATTTCTAAGAGCAACGTTCCATAGACTAGTATCCACAAATAAAGTTATATAGTATAAACATCGTATAGACAAGAAAGCTGGAAATGCTGTCATACATGTTTACCTATCGAATGTGTTAGTATTCTTGTTGAAATGTAATGCCAACATTGGATGGTCGTATATTGCCATTTCCGCCATATCTTCAAAACGCCGCAAAATGAAGCACTTTCGGTGAACAGCAGTTTGCCAATCAGGTTTCCAGGATTTCGCTTTTGCCAAATAATCTCCTGAAGGTGTGACTGGAACTGCCGTTCGTGTGATCCAGCTACAGAACGGAAATGCTTTTTGGCAAACGACCAAAGGTTTTCTTTTTTCTGTGTGTGAATCACATTGTTGTCAGTATCCACAAAATTTTCTTAATGGTTGATCGTCCAATGCTCGTAATGTGCTATTCCATCCAGAGCTCTATAGGCTCTCCATTTGTCCTTTATGATGATGGTGTTCGGCTAAAAGCAAACAAATGAAACAATGTAACAGGCTTACCCGGACATGTCTTCGGATGATGGGCAATAAGGTGGCCGTATTCCGTCTGTTCCCAGGTACTTTCGTTTCATGAACAGTGATTCATCAATTTCGATGATGGAATGAGTTCCATCTTTTTGGCGAATTCCCCCAATTCGGTCGCAGTAGGACCGTTGTTCCTGAAAGTCATGTCACCGTTTGCTTGGACTTAGCATACTCAATGCCAGGCGTATACGACGATGAAAATTAACGACTGTTTTGAAGCTTATTTTCAACGTTGTGGCTGTGAATGTTATGCTGTTTTTGAACGACCAATGTAGCAAAATTGCGAATGCCTCCTCTAACGTCAGACGTGTATTTTCAAAAATGGAATCTTTTCGAACGGAATAGTGCCGCTTACACGGTTCACACTTCCACCGATAATTATCCAACACAGAACCATCCTTCACTAAAATAGCAGGGGCGCGGCGTACGTAATTCATGCGGTTCTTCAAAACGCAGTGTCGTGCCAACTCGATCAGTATAACCTTGGTACTTGCAAACATTGCCTTCTGTTTCCACTGCGCATAGATCTCTGAGTCAGCCCAAGACTGCTCCTTCCAAAACACCCAAGAGGCTACAGCATTAGGCCTAGCCGATCCTCCCTCCAGAGTACGACGACGTCTGTGGAATACATCTGCCCTGTTGATGATGCTAGCACTCAGCTGACACTGAGTACCGCGACTGCGTAATCTGCGGCCAGCTTGCGTTGATATGCTGCGAAACAGCCTCCTTGTCTGCACACTTCGAGACCTAAATCGAGTTCTGCAAAATGCACCACATCCAGATATTGAGCCCACCGCAGTTACTACGACAATCTCATCATCGCACACATCCTTAGCATCAGGGCTGCAACTCCGTGTTCTAAGCATGAAGTACGAACACGCCAAACAATTTACCTTCCTTGGATAGTGCACTCGTCCGGCGCTGAAATGTCACTAACATCAGGCCACAGTGATGACCCGTGGTCTGACAGCCGTGGAGCCCCAGATGTGGCATACCGGGATCTAACAGGAGGTATATGAGTGGGCAGAAAATAGGTTAACATACTGGCGGCCGTCAGTGAAGTCCGCAGCCGGCGAAAAGATAGACCAACAGTCATCTGAGTCATAAACATCCATGGCTCGAAGATAGAGAGGTTGTAGCCGAAACGGTATAAGTGGGAATCAATGTTTCCGTCAGATAAATAACGAGCATCAAAGTTGATCATCCTCCGTCGGATAAGTGAGCATTGACTCGCGTACATATGGCCAGCTACCTAAAAGCATGATCAATAAGCAATAAACAAAACAAAATACGTTTCCAATGATAGGGTGGGACGTGTTATGTATGTTTACACCACACTGTAGGTAGAAACAATCAGGTGATAACGTAGACCGTTTTTCACCGAAAACACTATCGGGGAAACAGGCTGACTATATAATTCTAATGTGTAACTAAGCAACAGCCGTGGCGACATAGTTTTCATTAGGAATTACTGTGATATTTCGTGTACAATGCGATGTGAACACAACGTGGTCGAAAATTACAAATTCTATTATATCTCCAAAACCGCGCGAAATTGAGCGTTTCTGTGAGATAAAAGGATGTATTCCACCGCGTAAATTCCAATGGAAGCAGTTTCAGAACGTAAAATCGATTAGGAAAGCCAACATTATGCTTTTATCGAAAATATAGCGACACATTTTTTTCAACAAAAGCGCGAATATGGTCGATTTTTAGGTACACCTGTTTTTTCCATTGCAACACCACTAGTATACTCGAAGAAATCTATATATTTGTCCCGTAATAAGCATTCCAATATTTCATGAAAAATATGAAAAATATCTTTTCGCGCCTAAATGGCCGTTTCCAGCTCGTTTCGGCCTTGAAACACCATACCGGCGAACTACACAATTGCCGACATCCTTCTTCCATATTCTTCCTTGAGTAGCTTATAATTCTGGTCATTTCTCGATGCGTGAACAACCATTTTGCTCGGACCCAACCAATGACCTTTTGTTTGAGTGAGCTCGATTTCGTTTTATTGTCCCCCATCACTGAGCGGTGCCTAGTTGTCAGATTTGTTGTACAGGCACAGTCTATCCAATTTCTGAGGATTTTTAATGTTTGAGGTGAGATATTTAATTTTCATGTACATTGATTCAATTAGTACCATATTAAATCCAGTTTTCATGAGCGCCTTCTCATTAACCACTTCGGAGATAGACCATCTTCTCTGCCGTTGGATATTGAGAAAGACATTTTCGGATCATCAGATTACGCGTAACTCGTTGTGAGCTTGAATCGCTAGCGAACGATTCAATAGAAGTCTCCATCCATTGTATCATGTGAGTAGCTTGGGTAGGGGATACAGTTGAGCCCGGACACGGCTTCCTGCTCACGTTCAGAGCAGTGACAATTAAGGCCATAAATTTGGCCATCCAACCAGCCGTCAGAGTGGGGGTGTAAGGTGGAACGCCAGACTGTTTTCGGGTGAAACACGAAACTAGCTCGGAGGAGGTGCAGACATAAAAAATTTGCCATATCTATCCATTGTACTGTCATTTCGAAACGGAAGCGCTTTTGGTAACTTTGGCTCCGGGGTCCGCTTTGCTAGCGCGGAATCCCATCACACGATGTACTACTAAGTTATAATGATGAGTATGCCAGTGCATATTGAAAGCGACAGCAAATGACCACAAGTCACATCCAACGTATATAGGTTTGGGACTGTTTGCTTTGCGTTCAGTTGAGTTTATCACATCATGAGTTGGACGATGAACGCTAATGTTGCTGACGTCACTATGGAGTGGTTTCGCATGCTGAATCATCATTGCTGACCACATAAGTGCGAGTAGTGCCTACCGAGCTAGCAAGCGGCCGCACGGAGGAGCTACATTTACCACAGTTAAACTGACTGTAGCCCGTTTCGGCTGTGGTCGGTGCACGGCACCGTCTCAGAGAGACGCCAAGAAAACAAATATGAAACGCAGTACCACAACCGGAGCGTTACGGTGCATAGAATATCGTGGAACACGATCTACAAGCAAATGGTCTGACCATTGCGCGCTACGAAGGAATCGGGGTGATCAGAGCTGGACATTCGAGGTGCGGTAATAAGAACTCATTGTTCTGCACGAGACTCAAAGCTCAGAATGAAAACAGAGAAGCTAATTTTGACGAAAAAATTGGGTTTGAATTAGAAGAAAATGCGACCCCCCTTGAAAAAACTGGAGACCCTTGTGGAAGCTCAACATCAACTCGGTTTTCAATTTGGATGACGGGGAGATGAAACGAAACCAGTGGAGTTCAGTGAATTCAAGAAGTTCAGTACGTTGGCCGCATATCTAGGGAAATAATGATTTGCAGAGGACCTGGTTACCGTTCTTGAGGAAGAAGAGGCGAACACGGATAGTCGTCACTGAGTGCAATGTAGGGGTAGATATATCGAACGATCAACAGTATGTTGACCACAACCGAGGTAGATAGAGACAATGTGTGATCACTTAGTAATAGGTATATATAAGACAATTATATATGAAGGGGTTAGGTGTGTGAGTTGAAAGAGGTGTCTTTTAAGGTGGTTTACGGTAATCATGGCTATTACAGACCTATGGAACTGGCAGAACTATTATGGATAAACATGCCCGTGGGCCAACTACGCTTACTGTTCAGTTTGCCAGGGGAAGAACGAAGTACAGAGGGATACAACGAGAGTGCTGATGTTTGTTTCAAAGGGGTTAGTGTGTGCCGTTAATACTTTGATAGTTTCCACAAGTTAACCGTTACGTTTGACGCTATATGGTGCAACCAATATGGCCGATGATTGAAGAGTGTGCCCCGGTGTTGTGCTTATCAAATATACGCCTGGATGATTCCAAGTAATCCTCCGTAGCGACGTCCTTCGGTAGGTTGTTCCAATAATGGGGGTTTCCTAAGGACGCAGTTCGCTATGTTGTCTAATGAACTTTCGTGAGCTTTCCTTGAGACCGCTCTTACCTTTACGTGCAGAAATCAATTGAGTTGAGCAGGATCTTGTGGACCATTCTCATGTCATTTCCAAAAGGATGGTGCTCAAAGCCGGACAGTTTCGGCTGCCCAAGTCCCGTAATGTATGGGAGTCACTGCAGTCTCAAGTCCCGCCTGATGGTCCGTCTTTAGACTTGTTCCAGTAGCCTGATGTCCCGGTATAGATCAGGTGATGTGGATTTGATATAGACGATCCAGAATTTTTTTTCCATTAGGCGCAACACACCGTCGGCCCTGAGCGCCAACACAGATGTATTTGGGGGAACCCCGAGTCTTTCATGTCACCGTACCGAGGTAACGCTGTTGTGATATACAGAAGGTGGGCACAGGTTGGGTAATCCATTCTTGTATTATTTTGGTAAGCACGTTAGGCTATGCATTTGTTTTCCACCGCTCATCCCTAGAGTTTATCGAGAACACTGAACTAAAACTCCATCCGGTGAAGCGAATACAGAAGACTACACTTTTTACACCATCTATGAATATCAGACAGTTACAATGTATAATGCGAGTGAGTCTGATGGTGAAAATTCCGACTGTGAGTGAACGTCAGGGTATCTGCTGCGAACTCTGACACCCCATGGTCTACCGGATACGCAGTATATTGGTCAATTTAACAGCCTTTCGGTGACTGTACTTGCATGAGCAAGTTAAAAATCTTACTCCCGCCTCCCTGGACAACGCGGACTGGTTTCGTGCGAAGTTGGTTGATATCTTGCACGAGTTTCTAACGGCCTCCATACGCTAGCATTGTTGTTTGTCCACAGAACACTACAGAACCATCACGGGGCTCGAAGAAATGACCGACCTAGTCTTCCTCAAGCCAGACAAGGGCTCTGGCGTCGCCATAATGAAGAAAGAGGACCATATAGCCAAGATGAATGTGGTATTTTCTGATGCACGGAAATTATAATTGGATGCCAGGCCTAGTAACAATATCCTGATTGAAAAACAAATATCAAGGAAACTGCCAATATTGATGCTACATTTATATATTTCTGGGGTTCACTTTAAGAAACTGAAACCAACAGGCACACAGACACCGAGGATGAGAGGTTCACCAAAAACCCATCAGACGGGTATCCCACTACGACTGTTATTGTCCATGAACAACTCGGCATACCACAAGCTGGTGCGATGGTTTGTGGACATCATTAAACCCGTTTGTGAGTTGTTATTCCCAAATTGTGTTCGTAATTCCATTGAGCCAGCAGAAATTTCGCAGAACGATTCAGTAAGTCCACAGATGTTGTACTCGGTCGATGTAGACTCTTTATTTACTAATGTACCGTCGCGTGAAACCGCTGAATTTTTATGTGATTTCATTTTTGGCCAAAATGTGAATGTAAGTATTCCATTAGATCTTCTTAAGGATCTCATTTTTTCTTGTACAAAAAACATTCTGTTTGAGTTCGAAGGTGTTAACTATAGACAGATTGATTACGTAGCCATGGGTAGCCCACTGGGTCCCAGGTTGGCGGATGTATTTTCGGGAACGCTTGAAAGGCAATTTCAAGAAAGGATTTCGGGGGTCCTGCTTTAAAACGTTACCTGGACGACATTTTAGTTTTTACTGACGAATGTGCTTTTACTACATTTCATAACTTTTTGAACTCCCTCCACCCAAACCTTCCTGTATCTTATAAGGCGGAAGTCAATAATTGCTTGCCGTTCTTTGACATTCTTATAACCAGAAGTCAAGGCGGTACATCGCAAGCCAACTTGGAGTGGACAATATTTGCAGTTCTCCAGCTTCGCACCTGCTGCTTATAAACGAGGGCTAGTGAAAACATTATTCCATACAGCCAGAACGATTTGCAAAACATCGATTGGAGAAAGAAGAATTCATGAAGAAAATGCTGGTTGATAACGGCTACCCTAAAAGGTTTGTGGATATCCACAATTAGATGAAAGAACCAAAAGTGGAAACGTGCAGTGCGCAGAAAAAGAACATATTTCTGCAAATTCAATTCAAAGGTGACCACTTTATTAACAACATTAGTAACAAATCGATGTCGGCGTTGCAACGCACTCACCCGGCGGCCCAACTGCGCATCCTACTAAGCACTAGGGGCCTGGCTGTCCATAGCGACGATACACACTCAACCGATCAGTCTGTCTCTCATGTAATCTACCATTTCAGTTGCAGTTGCAATGACGTTTACATAGGCAGGACAGATCAGCGTTTGCATCAACGTGTGACATAGCACACTCACAAGTGGTTATCAACGGCAATCCCAAAAAACGATCTACTGAATGTAACAAGCTCGAAGATCCCGGCTTCATCAATCGCCAAACACACTTTAACAACCGGTCACCTAGCCGACCCTGTTAAATCGTTCAAGATGTTGTTACATAATCGCAACCCGAAACTGTTTGCGATTAGCGAGGCAATGCTCATCAAACAACATCGGCCAGTTTTGTGTGCACAGAAGGCACCGACGCAATCAATCTCCTTGCCGTGGAATTGACTGAACTAATAGAGCGTGAAAGATCAGAACTATGTGGTTTGTTCGTTAAGTTGTTGTTGCTATACGTAGTTTGCATAAAGTTTGCTAGTTTAACGTTGGCGACTGGTGAGGTTTAACCGAATTGTTAACATCTCGCGATATGTCTTCTCTCCGTTTTGACCAAATGAATTAAGGGAACTCAATGTTTCAGATTTTACAAGGCTCAGATTTAGATGGAAGAACTTTTTGATCGACCTTATCGAAGGCTTAAAATCCTAAACATGAGAAGTCCGCTGGCTAACCTGCATCAGCTGTGTTTGTCTAGAAACCGCAAGTAAACAATAAGTTAATGGCGCTTTGGTGACTTAAGTAGAACCCGTTTGGGAGGAGGCGTAAAAATAGTGCACCTCTAAGTAGTATCGGAATTGACCACTTATTAAACCTTCCGAGTTTTCTAAAGTGACCGTGAGCAAAGCAGTAGAGCAGTAGGTTAACAGTACTGTCGTAGCCCTTGCTTCGAGGATGGGTGAGACGTGGCAGCGCTTATATTCCACGAGGACCATACCCTTCGTTAATGGGTGGTTGAAGGCGGAATGCAATGAGGTTGCCAGAGAGTTAACACGCTTTTTGAAGTTACTGGTTATGATCATGTCAGGTCATTGTGATCTATCAACTGTTAGCCGCGTGAGCATTCTTAACATACCGGTTAGAAGTATCAAAACATTTTGAGGGAATACTGGGATGTTGGTTGTTGTTGGATGTTGCTGCTGGCTGTTGGTACTCAAGGCAGCTAAGGACAGTCGCGGCAACTCACGAACACCGCCCACAATTGGGTGGTGGTTATTTCGGCCGCCACATTGGAGGACTGACTTAAAATTTTTAAAATTGCAATACTCAGCATTATTCGCTTGGATATAGTTAGGTATACTAAGCAGGTAGGTATGAAAAAGTCTGCGGCTTGCGTTGGAACAAACGACAAGGTCCTCTCCCAGTTCAGTGCGTTGGCGATCAGCCGCAGCATTGTGAGTAGTGCCCATCGCACTGTCATGGGAACGCGCTTACCCAGTACTATCTAGCTGGAAGTGGTCCCAAGAATAGTGTCTCAGAGGCTTAAGTTTACGGATTGGTCGTTTCAAACAGGTGCTGGTTTTCTTTGATCCATGTACATTGGGAGGCAGATAACCATCAAATGATTGCCACAAAGCTTTCTTGTCTGACTTTTAATTGGCATCTGCCGATATCATGGGGTAAGTCTTTCAAGATGTCCAAAATAACTTCTTAATGGCAGAAAATTTTGTCCCATGGAACGCGTGCTGTGCCTTCAAACACTTTGTGAGCTTTCATATTGAACATCGGTGACGGTGGATATAAGTAAAGTGCGATAGCTTTGGATGGTTCCGTTTTTCCAGACGCAGAATCTTGATGCAAGAAGGACAGCTATGTGTCGGAACTTTCGTGCCTGTTTTGGGGGACTGAAATGAAAAAAAATAAATGCCTACCAAGCTCAATCATATGCACAACGTTAGGTGGAACAAAGGGAGTAGTGCTAGGGTATAAATGACCTGTTTTGCATTCGCTTCAACGTTCGGACACCTCCAAAAATTGCGCAAACTAAAAGTTTCTAAGTCTTTCTCAGCAAGAAGTGTCTGAAGCAGGAAGCCGTCCACTTACCAATGGCATCCATAGGGCTGGGACTATGCATAACCTCATGCCAACCAACAGTAGAGCCGAGCATGTCCAATTGAGATCAATTATATAAAACGCTAGGGTCACTATTCAAGATGGAAGAATCGTTAAACGTATTAACAACACGGCAAATTTTGGCCTCATCAGCAGACGATAACGGGGAGACCAACAAAAGACAGCGATAACTGAGAAATATGGAAAATGGATGGACACCATGAGGTTAACTCTGAGGTACCCCACCGGGGCTAAACCCGTATCTAGAGAATTTACCGTTCATCCTAATCCTACTCATACGATCCAGAGACTGTCATTTGGATGAAGTTTCATCCAATTCTACGATTCTACTGATAAAAACAACATGGTCTATGCAGTAAAGTGCTTTGTTCAGGTCCAATGCCATAGCATTGGTAAGCTGCTCAAGTTCATTGATTACTTGCTATCAACAGGTTTATGATAAATAAAAATCGTGCTGTATATTGGAGAAAGAGCTTCGAACGTTCAGGTACCTAATCAGCAGTCACACAAGACAGCCTGTAAAGATTTCGGGATGCTCTATAACAAGGTTACTGGCTGGTACCTAACAGGACGATTACGGCTAACGCCCTTAAAAACTGGTGTGACTATCGAGAGTTTTCAGCTGCGGGGTACTGTTCTCTTGGGTGAAAATTCGCACGAAGAGTAGGCCACGAGGGTCAGCAAACTTTATAAATAATTTAGACAGGGCGTTGTGCGGTAAAATGTCAGGTCCAAATTAACATTACATGTGATACTTGAGTTTAGATAACACCAAAGTTGAATCATACACCGTGCTAGTACCATCAATTTCAGTGTCAAGACAAACCCGAGCAACTGAGTATGACTGCACACAAATATAGCTTTAGAAACCAGAAAGATTACCAGCGGCCTTGCTATCAGTGTTAGCGGGAGCTCACGCGTCAACTAGTTTACTCACACTTGTCTTTGCTCCACGAGCTGTCAATACAGGTCAAAAAGGCTATCCAGACCAATGACGAAGCGCTCGGTAATACGCTGGTATTAATGAGGACGGCTTCTGAGAATTGGCAAGATACACTAACTTCCCATGGCGAAGAAGGTTTCCGGGTTATATACGGATTCGGACAACCGACAGCACTTTCGAACATGTCACTGTCTGAGAGTATGGTTGAGTGTGGTAGGCTTGGAAGTAAATTTCTCTGAGTTGCTGCTAATGGTGTAGATTCGCCAGTTGATGCGGAAAGAAAGATGATCATCTTCTCAAAGTGACTATTCAAATAATGAACAAGGTTGTACATCATTGAAGACTGTGTGAACAGAAAACCAGATTACACTAAATCTGTTGGTACGTACTATGTGTAATGCAGTTACTTAATGGCAGAAAACTTGTTGTGCAGTTTGCAGTGATGATTGTCAATTGGGAGGTTTGCTGAGGTGTGATAGCTAGCAAATAGTCGTTTGAACGCATAAGTGGATGTGGTCATAGTAATTACAAAGAGAAGGGCACACCTATTTCAGCGTACTCCTGCAGAAAGGGAAAACTTCATGCAAATTCGTCTACCGTTCTACATCCCTAATTTCAGGAAGTGTCCGCCTATATTTGTCTTGGCACTAGGAGGTGGCAGGCTAGCACAGGTTCAGTAAAGGATTTTCGCCAAACAAGTTCAGTTTCTGGAGTTAACAGACATACAAGTTTATTGTTTCCAGAGCTCCTTCTATAGCTCTGCTTCAGAAATGTTCAATTAGCCCGACGTCGTGAATAAAATGGAGTAAGCAGATTTGAGTGCTTAATTTTAGGTAAGAACTTACTAGGCAACAGAATAAGTCAAAAAAATAAGCACGATTTGGGATATAAATTTCACTCTTTTAGACCTGTAGCAGCGTTTGGTTTACGCGTCAATAGTGCAGTGTTAAGAAAACCATAGACTCGCTTAAGTAATGGTATCTAGGTCACATCCGTAGGACACGTGGTGAAGCAGGTTACCAGCCGTATGGTGCCTTCTTGTGGTACATTGGCGAGGTGCAACTGATATTCTGCCGCCAATAGGTACTGTATCAGTCAGCATGGTATATGTTCTTACTCGCAGAAGTGTGCTTGTACCGAGATATTTAACTCCGCATTCATCTGATACCCATACTGTTGGGTAGGTAGGATAATCAGTCATTACTAGATATATCAAAAGCTCATGAGAACCTAAGTAACCCCTTTAGCGGTCGAGCGTATTCTACAGTGGTTTGTGTGGTTTCCTGCGTTGAACTTACTACCTGAAGGGTCGTTCTGAGGCTGTCCTAATAATTGGCCCGGATATCAAAAGCTTCGCTTTGGTTTGGAAGGTTTTGTCTCTCATCTGAAAAGTGTAAAATCCTCAGAAGTTGAACAAAGAACGTGCCTATACGACGAAATCGACAACCAGACACCGCTCAGTAATGGTGGATGGTAAAACAAAGTTAAGCTCACTGAAACACATGGCCATTGTTTGAGTCGGGACAGAACGACTATTCGCGGATCGAGAATTTGGAGATTACTGAAGAAAAATTCGGAAATAAAATGTACAATTTTTGCCTCTAGAGTTTTACACGGCTGAGATTGAATAACAGTGGGGCAGGTGGTAGCGGTAGCCGAGATAAGAATGAAGATAATTAATGCAGTCTATTTGGAGGCGATAATAAACCGCAGGACCACTTTCCATTAATAAGCAAACCAAGCACAACAGTTTCAAAATAATCCAACAGACCTTAACGAAATCAATAGTAGTCACTATTATCCGAAATTAGGCAAATATGGTTTAGATTCGAACACCCCAGGTAAGCATGCGTTCATCGGTTAATTCCTTGTTATGTCTTTCTGGTGTGCGCAATCGTCATATCTAAACTTGGATTGCCTGTGCTGCACAGTGAAACGTATATTTGCCAAATCCCCTCAACACTTTCTTACTCAGGCAAGTCCCAGACTTGGTTCAGCGCTCATACGGTCGCACCTCAGTCAGTTTCCACCATGTACGCTCAAGCAACGTTTCAAAGCACATGATCTTCAGTGACCTTTGGAACGATGATCTTGAAGGTTGTCCAATGATAAATTGGCGGTGGTAGCCAGTCAGTCAACCACCCTGCGTCATATATCCTCCTTGCTAAAAAAGATACGTTTGCATTTAGATACACGTGTTGGGTGCCGATGCATTTTCACTCAAGTGGTGTTAATACACGACCGAACAACACCGTGAAATGGCCAGCGAAACCCGGCAGAATGGTTTAATTTTTGTCAGCTACCACCACTGTCTCTTTTGACTGCATAAAATATGGTAACAGTCTATTGCAAGCACGCCATCTCCGTAATGCGTGCATTTTTTCGTTATGCAGAGATTTAGACTAGCGATGAAAATTCTAGTAGTATGAAAATCGGATTTGCCAGTTGCAGAGAAAATTTGGAGATCAGCGTAGGAAAGTTGGAACCTGCCATAATGGGAATATCCTAAAAATACTTCGCTGGAATGAACTTCATGGCTGCAATAAGCTGTTCGCGTTGCGATGAGTAACATTCGGAAGGCGATAGATGACGTCGATTACGTAAGTTTTATTACCAAAACGAAAAGAACTTTTGCAGGTAGGAATTGCAAGGTAGGAATTGCAAGTAGGAATTTCATATTACAGTTGTGGCAAGATACCCTGGTATCGCCAATTTACTGCTCCTTCCGTGTTTTCAAACACGCTCGAGATTACAAAAAAGCTAACCACCCCTTACATCCGACGGAAACTACGGCCCAGCGATAACAATCAGCCGTGGAGCATAGTCATTAAAGGAGTTTCGCCGCTCAGGCACCTTAATTCACAGGCTGCATTCATACACAAACACCTAATGGCATTTACCATCAGGTGGTGGGTTGCAGCCAATTACAGCGTTGGTGTTGGAGTTAATACCGTGAAAGTCTGTTACAATCAAAAGGTAATTTTTGCCAATACCAGTGAATATATGGCACGTGGATTGCAGTGTACCAGATATGCATGAAAAACAAAGCCAGAGGATTGAG
Source organism: Paragonimus skrjabini miyazakii (assembly GCA_014338405.1). Taxonomy (NCBI): domain Eukaryota; kingdom Metazoa; phylum Platyhelminthes; class Trematoda; order Plagiorchiida; family Troglotrematidae; genus Paragonimus; species Paragonimus skrjabini miyazakii. The sequence continues at coordinate 7,677 of JTDE01007416.1, read as the reverse complement.
CTTATCAAAATACCGAAAGCGCAGCGGAATCACCGACTAAACTAGTGAAGGCGTGTGGGTTACAACGGAAAATTGAATGATACGAGATTATTACTTAACTTGCAGTTTATTTGCTGGACGAATTAATGCAAGTTTTTTGAGTTGAAAATCTTCTTAGCGGTACCGTGTACAGTTTTGTCTGTCAGCATGTTTCGAGACAAAACGTGTTATTCAGCGTGCTAGGCAGCACTAAATAGTCAGTCTGCTTGATGAATTGTATAGAAATGTGCAAAAAGACCTGTACAACTGCTGCTTTGATGTTTGTAACCAAAAGCCACGGCGAATCAGGAACAAAATAATGTGTTGGAACCCCCCCCCACGCCAACATTGTTGACAAGAGTGGAATCGTTGACCATTTCCAGCGTCGTGTCGGGTGCTGACTGAGTAAGCATAACCGACGTCATAGCGAACAGTATCTGGTAAAACCTGAAGCAAACGGTTGTCAAAAGTCTGAACACGTTGCAGTAGTGAGTACAGTATGGTAGAGAAGTGATTCGCCAGAAAGCGTGCGTGACACTCCCAACAGATTACTCAGTAATCATGTGAATAACAAGCACACGGGGCTGTAGTGAATGGTTTAGAATGATGGTTGGAGGAATTGAGCGGCGACCTGTCATGTTCAGAAGAGGCCATTTGATACCTTACATGTCCCACCCTGAGATTGCTTCGGATACTGTGAGAGCTGCCGCAGGCAATTTGACCGCCGACTGACGTAGCTGCCACTAATTCTAGCTACCGACACAGTAACTTCGCCCTCGGGTGTGTTCGCGGTACTTAACTCCCCGAACACTTCTCCCATTGCGCGGCTTGTCTGTGAATACCCTTATATTAGTTAGGAAGTTCGTGTTAGAAGTATGCCGTAACTCATCTTTAACGTCATTGTCTCTGACGCTGGATGGACTCTGGGTGATCCAGGTGCCTCCAGCATTAACGAATGCAAAGGTTTCGGAAGACAAGTTGCCCCAGTCTCTATTACTTTCAATCCTACCTTACTGCGGATGAGCTACCCCTGAGCTGGATAGTGGTTTGTGGTCAAACCCTCTAAATCCCAAGTATATCTGTGCACGGCTGCCTTACGTAGCCTGAGGGGAATTGTGACAAATGATCCACCCGGGGCTTAGTAACTTCCGGCTTAGTTAGATCAGCCTTAATGCAGATATCTGCTAGCTGTTGTGCCGGGATGCCGAAGGACGTTAATAAGACTTGGCAATCGTCAAACAACACCTGAACATAGAAAAGTGGATTATCCGCCTGCGTCGGCGGTGTAGAAAGTATGGATACCGATACGGTTGTTTTTGGAGGAACGCCAGATATTTAGTGCCAAAGAAAATGCACACGCTTAGCACTTGCAACGAGAGCGATCCACCCAGCCTTTTTAACCAACCAAATGAAAAGTTTCGGTCATTCGCCAGTTATTGATCTTTACTTCGTACACAGTGGCTGACGAGCGCTGTCAGCATCCAACGTCAGTATACTCGATGATCGACAGATAATCCGTCTGTAATGCCTTTAGATGAAACGAACACTAAAAAGTTGCGCCCGAGATGTAACATGTGTCTAACAATCCAAAATCGACGATCAACTAGGCGAGTTCACTATTAATGAGCTACTAGCATATGATAAATATTAGAAAACCAAGAAGAAAAGAGCAAAATGACTGATATTGAGATCATCAAACTGATGAAGTTTGAGAAGAAGGCAGTGGGCACAAACATGACCTAGTGTAACAAAGCACTCAAGGTAGATAAAAATAACGCAAGTAGACTCAGGGTTCATCGGCACGAACTAAAGACTTTTGATGAAAAGCTCGACAAATAAACGGATTAATGCTCAGGGTAAGTCGAGGTTAACGGTTGTGAGAAAAAATTCATTACACCGACCTTGCCTGGATGAGCTAGTCTTTACAGATGGTTTGCAGTTGTTAGAGTGAGTTTAGAATCTGGAAAGAGGGAGAAATAAAGGTCACTGGGTAAACGAGAGCACGTCCGGAAACTTCTTATCGTGCACATCACAGTCTTCATGCACTCAACCCACGCAATCTTCACAGAAATTCTCGTCACACTCGTCAGCAGGTAGGTGGCAGTTTGGTATCGATCGCCTGGCTTTTAACTTAGGACTTTGATAGCTAATGGCCACAGAAAGTGTCGACTTAACAACTCGGTAATCGTTTTGGCGAGTACATGGAGCGCCGCTCTTAGTCTTCTTGGATAAATCTGATCGAAATCCCTGAAAATGAAGGGTTCGGACCCTAAAAGCAAACCCTGTATATCGTTTAACGGAAAGTCTTGATGAAAACGAATACCGAAATGTCCATGGCAGTAACTGGATGTAGGCAGTGTACTAAAGTGAGCGACCGAGTCCGGCTTCTAAAGCAACGTAAAGATTTCGTGTGTTTCAGAAGGGACCTCAATATTTACTTGACGCAACAACAGGATGCAGAAAAGAATTTGTGCTCATGGCACACGCACCCAGATGGGAGTTTTTATTTTTGCGTCAGGTCCGGCAAGTGGGCTTGTGCTCCAAGAATGGTACTGCAAATATCTGAGTCGCAGTGGTCACATAACTCGATAAGCGTATGAGTGTTTACGGATTGACCAGAGTAACGCCGTATAGCGCTTTCTTGGATTCGAAGGTCATGGTGACAGTGAAACCCCAGGAATCTTAGTCGTAGGTCGTGAGTTCTCGAGTGATCGCGGATAAAAATGAGTCAACATATAAACCGCTTTCTTCTCTTGGTACCAGCTGCTGAAAGTAAAGCAACCGAGATTTGTATCGTTGATTTATCTGTTTGTTTTAATCAGCAGTTACCCCCAAAATTATATCCCACCGCTGTTGTGTTTTGGTCGTCTGCATGCTACATAGCGGTTGCGTGCCAATATATGTATACAAATAATATGTATATGCTGATATGAAAAGTACTGATCCAATAAAGAATGAGAAACATATATCACCATTATTATTACTACTCATTTATTATTTTAGCGATCCGTGATGCCATTTTGGTTTTAAGACATGAGTTACATTACAGCTTCCAGGGCGAATCATGAGAATCGTGAATTTCACACTTTCAGAATTCCAGGAATGCACGGAAACGTGTGTGGGGGATGTTGGTATTACTTTCGTGGGAGCACCCGAAAGTCAATAACTGTCTTGAAGTACGGCGTTGGCTATAGCTACATGGTCGTAGTCTGTGAGCGCAGTAAGTTGCACAAAGCATCATAGGTTTACACCTTTACTGATCGGGACGATTAAAATAAATTACTGCTTATCGTCTCTAAAACAAGTTTCAAGAGACCGTCTAATAACGCGAAATGTATGCAGGACGATTGAAAACATGCCTGTTGGTTTGGAAGAAGCGCATCGTTATAAGACATAATTATACATGGATGTAGCGGGATACTGCGTAAACGTTGGCTGATATTTAGGACCCATTGGGTCAGTGTAGTTGATATACGTCATTTTAAACCTGTAGCAATATGAGCGATCGCGTGCGTTTTATGCAACCGGCTGCGCTCACAAATTACGACCATGTAGCTGTAGCCAACGCCCTTGAAGTACGACATGGTAAGGTAGTTTGCTTCCTTGAAAACTGTATAGATTTATTACCGGTGTACAAAGTAAAAGTTGGGGATTGTATGTAGAAGTGTGCGACGCGTCTGGTTGATCAACTGTTGTCGGTTTTAATGTTTTAGTCTACGCGACTTGTTACAACTCAATGTTCCGAGTGATCCAGAAAGGTGTTTGCTTAATTGTAAGCTCCTTTTAGAGTCAGAGCACAGTCATCCCTTAACAACCCGGTGCATGAGTCTCATTCCATTAGTCGAAGGTTCACCGGGAAGGAAGTTACCGACTCCCGGTATCTGTTTCAGTGCAATACACTAACTGCAGTTAGTGATAACAGCATGCTGTTATAAAGCGGTAAGTATCCAGTATTATCGTTGTACGAGAACAACTGTTTACTAGTGGTGGATATTTTATTAACTAACACAAAAATATAAATTTTATATAAAAGGTTTGGCCAGCAAATCACACTCCATTATTCATCATAGTTCATATGATCGCTTTACGTTCCTCCGTTTATCATATAATTTCGCTTTTTAACCCTGACTCCACGATTAAATCTAACACGAGACAACATTCCATAACGTCCGGACAATCAAAATCCTGTATTGATTGGACAATTCGTGGTCTGCGAAATTCCGTCGATTTTGAAGAAATAACGAAGTCCGGTCCAGAAGACCATCCATTTCTTAGCAAAAATGTAAGCCCATCCATCTTCCCTCATCTCGAAGAAATTTTCTACATATTTTTCCGAAACCACCTATATTACATGAGGGCGAACTTCTTCGACTGTTTATTTTCTCTATCCTCGAATAATCTATTTTCGACATGACCTTGACCATTAGGCCTTGTGAACCATTGTGAATCAAGAATTGATGCAACCAGTCAGCATTTTTTCATTGAACATTGAAGATTTTGATAACTATCTTTCTAGAAGCAGGTGTCCAAAATGCTTCTAAACAAATTGCAAATTTTCTCTTCTATTATGTCTGCTTTATTGCTTTATTTTCAAAATTGGTGTACCGCACAATTATTAATTAGTGTATGGTATGCTGTTATGCGTATCGCGATACAATGCGTACATTGATCACGCTGCTCTGAGCGTGTTTCTCGCAGATGCGTTGAGAAATACACCGTTATTATTATTATTATTTATGGCAAGTTCATTGCAACTACTGACATGGGAAACCTACGACACAAGCGGAAGCCTGCAAGGTCAGGTTAGGTTGTCATATAACTTTCGTTATAAGGTGTCATAAAACTTTCCAGAAATACTCTTACTGATCGCTTCGAAGGGTGTCTTGCGTATCATTCAACATGAGGATAACCGGCACCATACCTGTCTTGCACGTAGAAGGAACATTCATCTTCTGAGACGTTTTACCCATGCAGTAGGGGTGGACGCCACACGAAACAAGCAGTCACAAGTAAGTCAAACATTTTTTGATACTTCTGAGGTTAGAAGTCACAACAAACCACTTACAGGTGCGATTGTCGTGAGATAATGGATATTGGATTGTATGTCAGCAATATTGTCTATCGTGTGACGATGTTCTGCCACGGACCCTACAATCGCACTTCAAAACAATAATCACATGTAAGGTAAGCTGATCTCCAGCAATTATGTTGAATACTACAGCTGCGTACGCAACATGATGATGACGCTGTTGTAGTTAGCAAGCGAAGCAGCTACGAGTGTCAGTTGAATCACTTAGTGTGGCTTCCTTGCATTCACATTGTTTAAGTATCTTGCAAGCATTTCTACCCATGCAGTCAGGCCTACCAGCTATAAAGGTAGTGTCTCCACTCATGATCCCTGGTTGGCGTGTATAACTTACTGATTCTCACATGGTGAGCCCACAGCTGCAGCGGTCCATCACTTGAAGTCACCGAACACAGTGAGATCACCCACAGTCATCCACCTACCTGACTCGCGGGTTGGATTTAATGAACAGGATGGTGAAGATCTCATTTGGCAAACGGCAAGATTCATCCGAAAGGACGAAAAAAGCCTTACTTGAACAAAAACCCCAATAAGGAAAGCCGCATTTAATGTGTACCATTCTTTTCAAAGGTTTCAGATGGATATCACTCTGGACGTGTTTTCTCAAAGTGATTTCATTCGTGACAATTAAGTGGCGCCTCCGTAGGTGTACTAGGGTACAGCCTGCATCGTTCGTAATGTGGGACAATTAGATGGAACATTTGTTAGTATTTAATCACGGTGTACTCCTTGAGGGTTCTATTTTCGCAGGCCACTGTGCCAATAATACAAAGTAAAGCACACATAAAGTGTTTCACGGATAATTGTTTAATTAGGGTGCATTAACTAGGTATTTGATTATCAAAATGGATATCACCTTGTCCTCGAGCGGAACCACCGTCAATTAAACGTCGTTTGACTGTCTCCCCATTGGTTTGACGCATTTTTGAGTGTCGTAAAAAAGTGTCAGAAGCATAGTCAATGGGGTTTCAAAATAAACATATTCCCGGCTAAGTATGGCCGTTCATGTCCAATGAAATGTGCAAGATACCACTTATGCGCATAAAATTAGCACACAATACTATGTTAGAAAACCAACGCTGAAGTGTCTTGGGTTTGCGACTCTATAGATATATCAGTATTTATGGTCCAACACCGACATTACGATAAAAAATAGATATATGACGAATGTACTGAGGAAAACATATATACGTCCACTTTAGGATCAGTAACGTAGTGGAAACATGAACATACAAAGTACCATTCCATGGTCGTAAGCAGCAACGGAATAACATAACAATTGGAGCAGTACGAAACATGAGTTTCGAAGACAAAAATTGTATTGGTGGACGCAAAAGTTGATTGTTTGCGGTGTAAACAAACAAAAAAGATTATCTCTACCGTGTGGTCTAAACCGGCGAGTGCGCACATGTTGAATTTGAAGTGTGTAACAGAGCGTGCTTCTGTGTTGTTGACGCCGTTTCAGTTTTCGTCCGAGTAATTCGTGTGTATGGCTTACCGGGCCCTCGACTCATGCTTGATTCTCGCTGTTTCCTTTTTCAGGGCTGTTGTTGGAACCCCTACTTCGCAGGAACGCTTTCTTCCTGTGTCTTCCCGTGGTCCGACAGCTAACCCGCAAGCGTAACGGACAACCAGAGTAAAGACGGCCGTCTTGCAAGTTACATATCACACGCAGCATCTGTAATTCAAAATCAGGGCTCTCACTCTGCGATGTATCTGTTTCATTGAATTGAAAGGAGAGGAAATTTCGGCTTTCATTACTTACTTTCACCTCACTGTTTTGAAGATGCCCGACTTAATCACGATAAGAGCCGTGTGGCGAACAAGCTCGTTCTCAGTTTCACCATCAAGCTAAGTACAACACATATTTTAACATTTTTCCAAATGTAGTTACGTCCAATAACGGCGAAATCCTTCGAAGATGAACCTGCAGGTATATCCCCACGTGACCTTGAAATAATTGAAACGTCGTCTTTACCTAACCTTGTAAAAGATAAATTAGTGTATCATCTCATTTTTTGGACTGAATCTGTGGAACAAACAATCTACCTTCTTTCATTATGTTTGAATAGAACGTTGTAAACTGTGACTATTTTCAATCTGTTTACGTCTTCTTTGGTAAACAGATTTCATGTTTGTCCTTTTATATATCCATTTGTTGCTTGTACCGCATGTAATTATCTGTAATGATTGCGCACATCCGAGCGTGTTTCTCACAAATGCGTTGAGAAATATATATTATTATTATTATCATATGTGTGGGTTCGGCGTGGGTGATAAATAACATTACCGGGAAACCAGATGTCAGCCAATAGTGTCTATCAGGTTTGAGTCATAACGCTTAGTTGCATAACATAGATCACATGGACTTAACGGAGTTTGATGGAGAAGTGTCGCATCTATGCAACCATTCTACCACGGATTTGTGTACACTGCCATGAAAGGTTTGATTTTTGACCCAACTTTTTTCAGCGCGCAGTGGTGATGGGTGCATGAAAGTTGTAGCTGTTGATTTTGTTAAGGTTTTTTGCATTATTTTGAGATTGCTGTGCCTTGTTTGATCTGTGTTGAAG